>JBAKBP010003176.1:0-158910 GCA_037953745.1 Lithodes maja | reverse complement strand
CCTGAGTCAGCGTCGGTCAAACAGCGCACCAGTACAATCCACGATATTATGGAAAGCTTATTGAATAGTTATTCTTATTTTCTTTTTGTTTTTATTTTTTACGAAGATTTTTCGTAGTGAGAACCCAATTCATAATGACTGAAGCCATGAGTGAGGTTGTGTGCGCTCATGATGAAGGCTCCTCAAATTTGTTATGCTCTGATGTCTATATTTGTAGGGTGTGTATATTATAACTCTACCTATGTCTATATTTGTAGGGTGTGTATATTATAACTCTGCCTGTCTATATTTGTAGGGTGTGTATATTATAACTGCCTATGTCTATATTTGTAGGGTGTGTATATTATAACTCTGCCTATGTCTATATTTGTAGGGTGTGTATATTATAACTCTGCCTATGTCTATATTTGTAGGGTGTGTATATTATAACTCTGCCTATGTCTATATTTGTAGGGTGTGTATATTATAACTCTGCCTATGTCTATATTTGTAGGGTGTGTATATTATAACTCTGCCTATGTCTATATTTGTGGGGTGTGTATATTATAACTCTGCCTATGTCTATATTTGTAGGGTGTGTATATTATAACTCTGCCTATGTCTATATTTGTAGGGTGTGTATATTATAACTCTGCCTATGTCTATATTTGTAGGGTGTGTATATTATAACTCTGCCAATGTCTATATTTGTAGAGTGTGTTTAATATAACCCTTGCCTATGTCTATATTTGTAGGGTGTGTATATTATAACTCTGCCTATGTCTATATTTGTAGAGTGTGTATATTATAACTCTGCCTCTGTCTATATTTGTAGGGTGTGTATATTATAACTCTGCCTATGTCTATTTGTAGAGTGTGTATATTATAACTCTGCCTATGTCTATATTTGTAGGGTGTGTATATTATAACTCTGCCTATGTCTATATTTGTAGAGTGTGTATATTATAACTCTGCCTATGTCTATATTTGTAGGGTGTGTATATTATAACTCTGCCTATGTCTATATTTGTAGGGTGTGTATATTATAACTGCCTATGTCTATATTTGTAGGGTGTGTATATTATAACTCTGCCTATGTCTATATTTGTAGGGTGTGTATATTATAACTCTGCCTATGTCTATATTTGTAGGGTGTGTATATTATAACTCTGCCTATGTCTATATTTGTAGGGTGTGTATATTATAACTCTGCCTATGTCTATATTTGTAGGGTGTGTATATTATAACTCTGCCTATGTCTATATTTGTAGGGTGTGTATATTATAACTCTGCCTATGTCTATCAAATTATTGATGATTTTATGTAACATGACATTGTTTATGTTTATGTACCGGTATTCTTATTGCGAGTGAGTCCAGATTAATGTATTGTTTACAAAAAAAAAAAAAAAATCATATTTTGTGCATCTGTAGTCACAACTGATTCACCTTGTATGTAATACCCTATTGCTGAGGGGTGGCCGACACGAGACAGAGCCAGAACACAAACAACATTTAAAGTTCTTATTCTCAGGGTCCGGGACCGCTTTCGAGTTCCCTCGATTATTTCTCTGTCTCGTCGAGTAGGCAAATTATACAAGGGGAGGAGGATTCCTAGCCCACTGCCCCCTTGTAGTTTGATTCGTTATGTTCTCTTATTTATTAATATAATTGTACGTTTGTTTATTCCTAAAGAGGTTTCAGTAGTCTAGGTGTGGTCAAACTAGTATTTTAAATACATTTTTCTTCATAACGCACCTTTAGCTTAACACGATCAAATTTTGGCTTTACAAGAACATTTAATTCAAAACAATAAGATTAGTCTTACCTTTCGGCTCCAATATTTCCAAAACCGTTCCTCCATCATCACTCACTGCCTTCAAACTCTTACCTGAAAATAATAATAATAATAATAATAATAATAATAATACATAAATAAATAATAATAAAGTAGACGTGCCGTTTCGCCCAAAATCAAAACGGCATACCCAACTCTGCGATCTGCGATCGGTCACCATCATCACTACTAGTCACTATCATCATTAATATCATCAGCAGTAGTACTATTATAATCATCACTACTACTCTCACCATCATCACTACTACTCTCATCATTACTACAACTTTCACCATTATCACTACTACTTACCAACATAACTAATACTGTCACCATCATCTTACAATCATCATTACTAATGTCACCATCATGAATACTATTATGACCATCATCACTACTACTAGTACTGTCACCATACTGTTATCATCATCACTACTGTCATCATTATCACTAAATCTACAACCATTATCACTGCTATTATCACCATCATCACTACTATCAGCATTATCCCCACTATTACTACCATCACTTCTAATGGCAACTAAACTAACTTAACCAATCAAATGTGTCGCAAGTTTTTCTCGCCCCCAGAACGCCATCATCATTACTTGGGAACAGGTACAGGGTGGGGGTGGGTGTCCTGAGGGGAGGGGAGGGGGGGGGGGGGGAGGGGGGGGGGCCTGGTTGAAGGGGGGGGGGGGGCAAAACCATATTTCGGACCTAAAATCATAACTATTGCACATATTAAAAAACAAATATATATATATATATATATATTACCGTCGCATTCACGCACCGAATGTTCGTGTGAAGTTTGGTGAAAATCTGTCGAACGGTCTAGGAGGAATTATTGGACAGACAGACAGACAGACAGGCAGACATCTCGGCCGGCATGTACCACTGTACGGGGGGCGATACCACTCTGCTTACGCAGAGTTGATAAAATACGTCTCAAGAATATCCTCTTTCACTATGGCATAGGGCATTTATTATTAGCGGGTTTTGTAAGGAGTACGAGGGAAGAACACGTATTTTGTTTGTTTTCTTATAGTCTACAACTCGAATATACAGTAGATGAGAGTCTTAAGGGGGGTGATCTGCTTTTTGTTATTTCTGTCCTTTTCTCTCTTTCTCTGGCTTGTATCCATTCGGCCCCATTCAGCCAATTATTTTAAGACGTTTATCCCCATCTAGGTGTCGATTTCTTCCTGGCGAACGATAGCGAGCCAGCATTATATGAAGAAATCCGGCTTCGCCGGAGACATTTTTCTATCGAAAAATGTACAAATTTAGCCTGCTGTCAAACAAAAATTAAAAATATGCTGGCTCGCTACCGCTCACCAGCAAAAAATTGACACCTGGATGGGGATAAAAGTCTTAAAACAGTAGGCTGAATGGGGCCAAATGGATACAAGCCAGAGAAAGATAGAAAAGGACAGAACAAAAACAAGTCACCCCCCTTAAACCGCTGTCACACGAGCGTTTTTTCCGTCAATTTTCCATGAGCAAGTTTTTTCTCGTATTATTTAGGGACATTTTCGCACTGGTATCGGTAACTAGACTGAATGTAAATTATGTTAGGCGGCTGAATTCTGATATAGTGTAATTTTATAAGCTTCCAGACGATAATTGCCCGTAAAAATAGATCGAGAAAAGGCTCGTGTGACTCCGGCTTAAGGCTGTATTCGGATAATGTTTCGTCCTTCGCCCTCGTTACATAATAGGCTAATTGTTACAGCAGATACTTCACATATCACAAACACTCGAACCCTAGACATTCTGGCGAGTATAATAGGTTAATGTATTGAAACCAGCAAAGGTGTTCTATGGCATGCTGGCGGGCGTTTGGCAAGGTACATACGGTACTTATAAAAACAGCAAAAATGAAATTCAAATATATAAGTCCATTAGCTATACCAAATTCAATGTTCACTTTTGTGCTAACTAGTCCTGCGCTTTAGGTATCCAGCTACTTGTTCTCTGTAGTGGGTGTGGGTGTGGGTGTGGGTGTGGGTGTGTTCTGGCTTTTATGGAGGTCCACAAGGATGTTGAGGGACTCCATCTAAAAGTAAGATACATTCCGTGTTGAGACCAAGGTGAATATGCCAGGAACCAGGTAAACGTAGGAGTGGAGATGCTAATTACTAGTTCACCTCCCCTGCCGCCTGCCGCCTGCCTCGGGGTAGCATGGACAGGGTTAAGGGGGGTCACCGGCTTTTTCTTATCTTTCTCTGGCTTGTATCCATTCGGCCCCATTCAGCCAACTGTGTTAAGACGTTTATCCCCATCCAGGTGTCAATTTCTAGCTAGCATTATATGGAGAAATCCGGCTTTGCCGGAGAAATTTTTCTATCAAAAAATTTACAAATTTAGCTTGCTGTCAAAACAAAAAAATATATATATATATGCTGGCTCGCTACCGCTCGCCAGGAAAATATTGACACCTGGATGGGGGTAAACGTCTTAAAACAGTAGGCTGAATGGGACCGAATGGATACAAGGCAAAGAGAAAGGGAGAGAAAGAGACACAAAATCGAGGTGGGCCGCCTTAACAAATCATGTCCGCTAGATATTAAATAAATGCCATAAATGCCGTAAATAAAAAAAAAAAAAAAAAAAAAGTGCTTGGGGACAGATCGAGGTGAAGGAGGGCGTTTTGTTCGTGGCCACCCCTTCGGGAATCACAGCATCCAGCAATAGATATACAGTATAGCTAGAACATATATATAGGCTATAGTATGAACCAATTGACCATGAGAAGTTTACACAATCACCTGGAAGGAACGAGAGAGAAAAACAACAACAAGAACCATCTAGGACTGAAAGGATTAAAAGGAGATGGGTAATTTTCCTGGTCCCCCTTCTTCCTCTTGTTTAGCCCCATTAGTTTTCAGTTTTTAAGACGTTCGGCCCATTAGTTTGGCGGTTTTAAGACCTTTCGCCCCATTTCGTTGTCAATTTTAAGACCTTTCGTGCAATTTAGGTGTCGATTTTTTCCTGGCGAGCGGTAGCGAGCCTGCAATTATAAGAAAAACCGGCCTTTGGCCGGGAAATTTTTCTATCGAAAAATGTACAAATATATCTTGAAGGAGGATTTTTTTTTATTTATTTATTTATATATAATTATATTTTTTATATATTTATATTTAAGCTTGATGGAGGTCTAGGGAGGAAACTTGAAATAATGCTAAAAATATAATATAAATGCGGAAAGAAATACGCCCCTCCTCCCCCCTTAAAGAGAGAAAGAGCAGCAGGCGGCCAGGTGAGCGTCATCGATGAACAGACCCCTTTTTAACAGCCTGTCATTTCCTGCTGTATTGAGTCACGCCCACCACCACCACCACCACCACACAGACAGACAGACAGATTCCTGCACGTTGGTCACCCTTCAGTACACCGAGGAGGGAGGGAGGGAGGGAGGAGGAGGGAGGGAGGGAGGGACACTGGACCCCATCTTGTGCATTGGTTGGTGTTAAGTTCCATTAAGGGGACAGTGGTTATTTTTGGGGTCTATTTATTAATATATTCATTTATTTATTTTCGTTTCCTCCCTAGACCTCCATCAAACTTAAAAAAACATCCATTAGATCCCCCTTCGACAATAATTTGTACATTTTTCGGTAGAAAAATGTCTCGGCCGAAGGCTGGTTTCTCTCAAATTACAGGCTCGCTATCGCTCGCCAGGAAACAATCGACACCTAAGTGACACGACAAGTCTAAATATTGACAAAGAAATGGGGCGAAACGTTTAAAAATCGCCAAACTAATGGGTGTTCGAACGTCCTGATATCTGAAAACTAATGGGGCTAACGCTGACGAAGAAGGGGGTCTAGAAGAACGACCCCTCTCCCCTTAACGCCAATGTATTTATAGGCCAAGATGAACAGCCAATATTGGAATATAAATCACCGTTATAATTATATACTCAAGCATATTATTCATACAATGATTAATCGATTTGGTTCTCTTATTTTACATATGTTAAGGGGAGATATTTAGTTTGGGCCCTAGATATCCTTCAAGTGTAAGATTACACCCCCTTGAGCCCCTTTCAAGATAAATGTGTACATTTTCGGTAGAAAAATGTCCCGGCTGAAAGCCGGTTCCTCTTAAATTACAGGCTCGCTATCGCTCGCCAGGATAAAATAAACACCTAAATGGCACCAAAGGTCTTAAAATTGACAGAAATGATGGAGCAAACGTCTTAAAATTAGAAAAACAATAGAGCTAAACTTGAGGGAGAAAGGGGCAAAGAAAAAAATCCCTCAAGTGGAAATCTCCCCTTAACATAACATATTGTTAACTCACGATCAAATTATTCTTGCCAGTTATAGAATTCACGACCTATATAGATCCGTACATATTTTGTTTACAGTTAAATGATGGCGCTGCATTATAAGCCTACATGCCACATTTTTGATGAGTGTTGCCGCAGTAGCCGATTCCGAAAATGACCGGACACTGAATATATGTCACGGTATACCTTGGGGATTGGGATTTACTCTAGGAGATAATAAACCTTATAAGTATTCAAAAACGCTTGAACTTAGGAATTATAAACCGTACTTTTAAGGGGAGGTTTTTAGTTGATTCCCTAGACTTCCATCAAGCTTAAAATTACTCCCCCTAGACCCCCTTTCAAGATAAATTTGTACATTTTTCGGTAGAAAAATGTCCCGGCCGTAGGCCGGTTCCCCTTAAATTACAGGCTCGCTATCGCTCGCCAGGAAAAAATCGACACCTAAATGGCACGAATGGTCTTAAAATTAACTTAAATGGGGCGAGGGTTCTTAAAATCGTCAAACTAATGGGGCGAACGTCTTAAAATCTCAAAAGCAACGGGGCTAAACATGAGGGAGAAAGGGGTCCAGAAAAAAATCCTCCAGGTGGAAATCTCCCCCTTCATCAATAAACACTGGTATTCTTTTTTACCCATGATTTCCTATGTGTATGAAGGGGACAAAAGGTAATGCTGCCTGTAGCAAGTGTCCTTCCCAAAGATGAAATAGTGATAGGGAGCCAAAATCAATGTAAAGTATTAAGAGTAAAAATGTCATGGACACACACGGGGCTTGAAATAGTTTAAGTAATATGATGAGGGAAAAATAGAATGAGGGAGAGTTTTAGAGTTCACTTGTTGAGGAGAAGAAAGACTGGGAAAATTGGCTCACTCTTAGGTTAGAGAGCTGGACAGAATATGGATGGAAATGTGTTGAAAGGTGGGTGACACCCAATCTCCTTATGGGAGGAGGTATACAGTGAGAAAGCTCTGAAAAATCCTGATTAATGCATTAGAAGAGTGAGAGAGATGGAAAATCGCGGCAGGAGTGAGAGATCGTAGGGAATTAGTAAAAGTCGGTGAGCTGATGAGACAAAATGCTTTAGACTGTATCCTTTCCAGTATGGGTGGAACCTCACAAACGTTTACTGCTAAAACTAAAAGCGCATGGAATACAAGATGGTGTGTTGAAATGGATAGAAAATTGGCTCAGCGACAGAAAGCAAAGAGTAGTCATAAACGGCAAGGCATCTAAATGGACCAATGTAAGTAGCGGGGTACCCCAGGGATCGGTACTAGGACCAATTATCTTTATAATTTACATCAACAACATAGATGAGGGTCTCACCTGTACAATGTCAAAATTTGCTGACGATACAAAAATTGCAAATAACGTACTCTCAAAAGAACAAGTTGACGATATGCAACACAATCTAGATAAATTGTTATGTTGGGCCCAAATTTGGCAAATGAGTTTCAATGCGGAAAAATGTAAAGTACAGTACTACATACCAAAATGAGAAAGCAAACTATTTGATGAATGGCACTCAGCTTAAGAATGTAAACAGAGAAACCGATCTGGGAGTAACAATATCGAGTAACCTAAAACCGAGTCAACAATGTTCAGATGTTGTTAAGAAGGCAAACAAAATAATTGGCTTTATAGGCAGGTCATTTGAGCATAAATCCAAAGAAGTTATCCTAACCCTTTACAATTCCTTAGTCCGCCCTCTTCTGGAATACTGCGTTCAATCCTGGTGCCCTTATTACCAAAAAGATATAGACAAGCAAGAACGAGTTCAACGTAGAGTTACCAAAATGATACCTAGCCTAAAGAACAAACCATACGAGGAGCGTCTTAGAGAATTAAATCTATTAAGAGGCGACTTAATTCAAGTGTTCAAAATCATCAAAGGCATCGATGATATGAACTGTAGTAAGTACTTCACTATCGACCAATCTAATTACGGTACACGCGGGGAAACGGGTGCAAGATTATTGGTAAATCTTTTAACTCACACGAAGCTAAGAATTTCTTCTTCAATCGAGTTGTCAACTTATGGAATGGGCTGCAGCTGCAGCACCGTTGATTCATTTAACTTCGCCTAGACAAATATCTTGCATCAAACCCCCGACTGACTGCGTTTGTAAATGAATAACTTTAATTTATCCTCCCCTCAGTTACTAACCCATCTGTCCCATCTGTGCAGGGCAGTAGTTCCCTTTCCCACTCTAAACCACTGTTTGGACACTTGATCCTCAGTGTTTTGGAGGACAAGCAGTCTAGAAGAGTCACTAGAACTGTTGTTGCTTGATTTCCTTTGTACTTTGTACTCCCCACAAATGCGAACAATATTCGATAAATGGGCGCACAGTGCTCCTGAACAGACCAAGAACCTGTGCGGGGGTGACGAACCCACAGAGACGGTTGAGCAGACCTATCTTCTAGGAAGCTGTTTTAGCAAGAGTGGTGATATGATCTTTTCAAGTAAGAACAGAAGAAAAAGAGACACCAAAAATATTGAGAAGACGAAGGGTTGATTTGCGTGTTGTTGAAGAGTAAGGCATAATCGTGTGGCAGATTGTAACGGATAGATAGACGAAGAAATCGGGCTTTGGAAGCATTGAAAGCAACCGGATTTTCTCTGCCCTAATTGGATATAGTTGATAGATCAGAAGGTAGGCGTGGTATGGCCTTATCACGGGAGTTGTAGAGTGTTGATGAGTGGGACGTTGTAAGAAACTAGTTGAATAGTGTAAGGAAGTCATTAGCACATGAGTGGATAGGACTAGAGTTACAGTTGAGGAGATCATTAATGAATATTAGAAACAGAACTGGAGATCAGGGAACACCGGAGTTGAGGGGTTGAGGAAGTGAGCAATAGCCGTCCACAACATCTGCTATATAATGACTAGATAGGAAATTAGAGATAAAAGCACAGATAGAGGGACAGAAGCCGAAGGAGGGTAGTTTGGAAAGATGTGATTTGTGCCAAGTCTCTATCGAAGGCTTTCGATTTATCTAGCGCAATAGAAAAGGGCTCACCGAAGCCTTTAAGGGGAGGCATTTAGTTTGTTCCCTACGTTTTCATCAAGCTTAAAATTACACCCCCTAGACTCCCTTTCAAGATAAATTTGTACATTTTTCGGTAGAAAAAATCCGGCCGGGTTGCTCTTAAATTACAGGCTCGCTATCGCTCGCCAGGAAAAAATCGACACCTAAATGGCACGAGAGGTCTTAAAATTGACAGAAATGGGGCAAAATGTCTTAAAATGTCCAAACTACTAGGGCGAACGCCTTAAAATCTCAAAAGCAATGGGGCTAAACATGAGGGAGAAAGGGGTCCAGAAAAAAAAAAATCCCTCAAGTGGAAATCTCCCTTTAAATGAGGATGACCAGAGTTAGCAAGGTACAAAAAGAGATCGACAGTAGAGCGTCCCTTATGGAAACCATACTGACGATCTGAAAGAAGATTATGAGAAGACAAATACTTAATGTTTACCATCATCATTAAACAAAATTATGAGAAGATTACGAGAAGATTATGAGAAGATTATGAGAAGACAAATACTTAATGTTTACCATCATCATTAAACAAAATTATGAGAAGATTACGAGAAGATTATGAGAAGATTATGAGAAGACAAATACTTAATGTTTACCATCATTAAACAAAATTATGAGAAGATTACGAGAAGATTACGAGAAGATTATGAGAAGATTATGAGAAGACAAATACTTAATGTTTACCATCATTAAACAAAATTATGAGAAGATTACGAGAAGATTATGAGAAGACAAATACTTAATGTTTACCATCATCATTAAACAAAATTATGAGAAGATTATGAGAAAATTATGAGAAGATTGAGATTATGAGAAGATTATAAGACAAATGCTTAATGTTTACCATCATCATTAAACAAAATTATGAGAAGATTATGAGAAGATTATGAGAAGACAAATGCTTAATGTTTACCATCATCATTAGACGAAATTATGAGAAGATTATGAGAAGATTATAAGAAGACAAATGCTTAATGTTTACCATCATCATTAGACAAAATTATGAGAAGATTATGAAATTATGAGAAGATTGAGATTATGAGAAGACAAATGCTTACCATCATCATTAGACAAAATTATGAGAAGATTATGAGAAGATTGTGAGAAGATTATGAGAAGACAAATGCTTATTGTTTACCATCATTAGACAAAATTATGAGATTATGAGAAGATTATGAGAAGATTGTGAGAAGATTATGAGAAGACAAATGCTTAATGTTTACCATCATCATTAGACAAAATTATGAGAAGATTATGAGAAGACAAATGCTTAATGTTTACCATCATCATTAGACAAAATTAAATAATACATTCGTATGTCCCAATTTTTGCCAATTACTATTATAAATAATGTGTATTAATTTGCAAACAGGTATTTTGAACATTGAGCCTATGTAATGATATAGCCCTCCCCGACTACAGATTACCTATAAGGTCAAGTAAGGTGAGGTGGCTCTAGCTCATGGTTGTTAGATGGACGGCATGGTAGAACTAGAAGATAATGTAAACATTCCTCATAATTCCGTAATCTTATACATATACCAGTACATAGTTACGGAGTCTAGTAACCCAATGCCAATTACATATAATTATATTGTGTCTATATAAAACACGAGTGACACCGAGCTACTTGATTGCCGATAAACATTAAGGGGGGTCACCTGCTTTGTGTTATTTCTCTCCTTTTCTCTCTTTTTCTGGCTTGTATCCGTTCGGCCCCATTCAGCCAACTATTTTAAGACGTTTATCCCCATCTAGGTGTCGATTTCTTCCTGGCGAGCGAAAGCGAGCCAGCATTATATGAAGAAATCCGGCTTCGCCGGAGACCTTTTTCTATCGAAAAATGTACAAATTTAGCCTGCTGTCAAACAAAAATAAAAAATATGCTGGCTCGCTACCGCTCACCAGTAAACAATTGACACCTGGAAGGGGATAAACGTCTTAAAACAGTAGGGTGAATGGGGCCAAATGGATACAAGCCAGAGAAAGATAGAAAAGGACCGAACAAAAACAGGGCACCCCCCTTAAGCCACGAAGGAAGTCAATGCACTTAAAACAGAGAAAACCAAATATAATACATAAACTACAATCATGGTACCAGCAAAGATAATTGACTTTACACTTATAGTTGTATATATAAATATTGTTTTGGTCTTCAAATAACAGGTTTAATTCTGCGATAAAGACCAAATGTTAAGAGATAATTATAATTCAAACAATGAAGCAATGCCACGACCTTAGAGCATGCTGTACAAGTATAATTTGTGGAAGCAAGTTTAGGCATGACATTGTATATATTGTAAAAAATATATATATATATATATATATATAAAAACACAAACATTGTTTATACAGTCTTCGTAGCGCAATGGATAAATGCACTGAATTTCGGTGTGAGCATCCTAGGTTCGAATCCCTGGACTGCCACATGTATTTGTTGATTTCATTAATTGAAATCCACCCCTCCACCCCTCTGTGGTGGAGGGGTGAGAAATTTCCACCACCGCTTTTCTCCGGTGAGACGTAGAAGTCGGCTAAAGGGGATCGGGGGCGGGGGCCTGGTATCCTTCTCCCCTTAAATTAATCTACCAAAAAAACGAGACAGAGATAGGGGCGAGGGAACGCGTTCGTGGTCCCGGACCCTGAGAGTAGGAGCTTTAAATGTGCGTGGATGTGGTGCGAGTGAGAAGCGAGAGGATATTGGAAGGTTATTTGAAAGAAGGATGTATGATGTCCTTGCACTGAATGAAACAAAGATGAAAGGAGAGGGAGAAGTGGATTTTGGAAACGTGATCGGTAGAAAGTCTGGAGTAGACGAGGGAGTCAGGGGGAAAGAAGGAGTGGCTATTATTGTGAAGGAGGAGTTGAGAGAGTTTATAAAAGAGTGGAAAGAGGTGTCATCAAGGCTAATGTGGGTGAGAATGCGGTTTAAGGGTGAAAGGTGGGTTTTTGTAAGTGCGTATGGACCAGGAAGTGAAAGAGAGTTAGACGAGGTAGAGGGTTTCTGGGAGGAGTTGAGAGATTGTCTGCAAGGGTTTGATGAAAATGAAAATGTTATAGTTTTAGGGGACCTAAATGCTAGGGTAGGAAATGAGCCTGTTGAGGGAGTCATCGGTAGTTTTGGTGTGGATGGTGTAAACGAGAGTGGAGCAAGACTGAAAAATGTATGTGAAGAGTGTAGATTGAGTGTAGGTAATACGTTCTTCAAAAAAAGGCGTATACACAAGTACACCTGGCATAGACTTGTGAGGGGAGAGACTGTAGAGAGGGCATTGATGGATTATGTGCTGGTGACAAGGGAAATATTGTGTAGACTGCTGGATGTGAATGTGATGAGAGGTGAGGCGGAGGGTATGTCAGATCATTACCTGGTGGAGGGAAAGCTAAGAGTTAAGAGTTACAGGAGAATAAGAGACAAGCGTGAAGTAAGAGAGGTAATAAAAGTTAGTGAGTTAGAGAAGAGTGAAAAAGAGAGGGAGTACAAGGAAAGACTAAATGAAAAGTGGATGGAAGTGAGAGAGATGGAAGAGAGAGAAGTAGAGATTGAATGGCAACAGTTTAAGGAAGGAGTGAAAGCAAGTGCAGAGGTAGTATGCGGCAAAAGGAAAGTAGGAGGCAGAGGTATCAGGAAGGGAAGCGAGTGGTGGAATGATACGGTGAGAAAGGCAGTTGAGGAGAAGAGACAGTGTTTTGAGAGGGTTTTACAGGATGGTAGTGTTGAGGTATGGGAGAGGTACAAGGAGAAAAGGAGAGAGGCAAAACGGAAAATTAGAGAAGCGAAAAAAGATGCAAACGAAAGGTGGGGCCAAAGGCTGAGTGAGAATTTTGAAGAACGAAAGAAGATGTTCTGGAAGGAGGTAAATAAAGTAAGGAAAGGAGGACAAAAGAGGGAAGAGTCAGTGAAAGATGAAAATGGAGAATTACTAGTGGAACCAGTTGAAGTGAGGAAAAGATATGCCGAGTATTTTGAATCTTTGTTAAATACAAGAGATGGAAGAGAAGCAGTGATTGAAGCAGAGGTGGATGGAGATAGGTTACCCAGGCTACCCAGGTGGCAGGGAATGAATGAAAGGATTGAGGAAAATGAGGTGAAAGAAGCAGTGAAACAAATGAGAGCGGGAAAAGCAGAAGGTTTGGATGGTATTGCTGTGGAGTGTATAAAGAAGGGTGGAGATGTGATAATAGATTGGTTGGTGAGACTTTTCAATGTGTGCTTTGCTGTGTCAATGGTACCAATAGACTGGAAGAGTGCATGTATTGTGCCGTTGTACAAGGGGAAGGGAGATCGGCAGGAGTGTTCAAGTTATAGAGGTATTAGTTTATTGTCAGTGGTTGGAAAGCTGTATGGCAGGGTGTTGATAGAGAGGATAATACAGTGTACGGAAGTTGCAATAGGAGAAGAACAGTGCGGTTTTAGGAGGGGAAGAGGGTGCGTGGATCAGATGTTTGCAGTAAGACAGTTATGCGAGAAGTATTTAGAGAAGCATAAGGAGATATTTTGGGCTTTTATGGACTTGGAAAAAGCGTATGATCGTGTGGACCGTGAAGCAATGTGGAAGGTGTTAAGGATTTATGAAATAGGAGGAAATTTGTTAGAAGCAGTTAAGAGTTTTTATGAAGGGAGCAGAGCATGTGTGAGAGTAGGAAATGGTGAGTTGAGTGAATGGTTTGAGGTAAAGGTAGGTTTGCGACAGGGTTGTGTAATGTCACCATAGCTGTTTAATATGTTTATGGATGGTGTGGTGAGGGAGGTGAAAAGGAGAACTATGGGAAGAGGATTGGGTTTAGTAGGAAAGAATGGTAGAGATTGGGAGTTGAATCAGTTGCTGTTCGCTGATGACACAGCATTGGTGGCGGATTCTGATGAGAAACTGCAGCAGGTAGTCAAAGAGTTTGGTGTGGTTTGTGGAAGGAGGAAACTGAAGGTGAACGTCAATAAAAGTAAAGTAATGGTGTGTAATAGGGGAGAGCATAGGGTGAATCTAGATGTGAGGCTGGATGGGGAAATATTGGAACAAGTAGAGTGTTTTAAATATCTAGGAGGAACAATAAGCAGGAGTGGAGGTATGGAAGTGGAGGTAAAACAGAGAGTGTGTGAAGGAAGAAAGGTTTTCGGAGCAATGGGAAGTATGTGGAAGACGAGAAATATCGGAGTGAAAGTAAAAAGTGCACTGTATCAAGGAATTGTTGTGCCAACAGTGATGTATGGGGCTGAGACATGGGCTCTGAAGAAAAAGGAGAAAAGAGGGCTGGATGTGATGGAGATGAGCTGCTTGAGGAGTATGTGTGGAGTTACTCGTAGAGACAGATTGAGGAATGAAGAGATACGTAGGAGAGTGGGGCAGCAGGAACATTTGTCAGCCAGAGTGGACAGAAGGGTGCTGAGCTGGTATGGTCATGTTGAACGAATGGGAGATGAAAGGCTTACAAAGAGAATATGTGAGTCAGATACAAGGGGAGATAGAAGGGCAGGAAGACCCCCATTGAGATGGAGAGACTGTGTAAGAAAGGCTTTGGATGATAGAGGAATGACTATAGATCAGGCAGGGGAAGTGGTGGTGGACAAGAGTGAATGGAGAATGCTTGTGAATAGTTGAGTGAACACGTGGTCATTTGGAGTAAGGGGTCGGGCGCAAGTTGGACTAGATAATAGTCCATCAGGCGCCTGGCCCGGGGAGACGATTAATATGAAGGGTGTGCCTGGAAGTGTGTGGGAGGGCTTGTGGCTTTGGCTCCGCTGCATGTCTGCCTGCCGAGATCGGAACCTCTCCGGGTGGTCAGGGGCCGGGGGAGTGCTGGAGCGACCTTGGTAACCCTGGTCTCTGGGTCTTCTCCTGGGTGACCTGGATGTGTGAGAGTTTGTGTTTTTTATCTGTGTTTATTTTTTGTTTTATGATGTTTTTGTGTTTTCCCTGTTCTTGCTCTGTCTTGAGTCGGCTACCCCCAAAATGGGGATTGGGCCTGAGCATATAGATAGATAGATAGATAGATATGTCTACGTCTCGTGTAGATAGCCTAGTTATAGGGGCTCTAAATCCCGTTTCGTGTCTCCACTATACAAGACCAATTCACTTTAGTGTACAATCTCAGAAAATATTATTTTGAGAAAATATTATTTTGTCAATTCAATCTTAACTAGCCTAGTTTTTAGGGTGATTTTAGCTCCATTATATGTCTACATCTCGTGTAGATAGCCTAGTTATAGGGGCTCTAAATCCCGTTTCGTGTCTCCACTATACAAGACCAATTCACTTCAGTGTACAATCTCAGAAAATAATATTTTGAGAAAATATTATTTTGTCAATTCAATCTAAACTAGCCTAGTTTTTAGGGGGATTTTAGCTCCGTTATATGTCTACATCTCGTGTAGATAGCCTAGTTATAGGGGCTCTAAATCCCGTCTCGTGTCTCCACTATACAAGACCAATCCACTTTTGTGTACAATCTCAGAATTTCTTTTTTTTTGAGAAAATATTATTTTTGTCAATTCAATCTTAACTAGCCTAGTTTTTAGGGTGATTTTAGCTCCGTTATATGTCTACGTCTCGTGTAGATAGCCTAGTTATAGGGGCTCTAAATCCCGTGTCGTGTCTCCACTATACAAGACCAATCCACTTTTGTGTACAATCTCAGATTTTTTTTGTTTTTTGAGAAAATATTATTTTTGTCAATTCAATCTTAACTAGCCTAGTTTTTAGGGTGATTTTAGCTCCATTATATGTCTACATCTCGTGTAGATAGCCTAGTTATAGGGGCTCTAAATCCCGTTTCGTGTCTCCACTATACAAGACCAATCCACTTTTGTGTACAATCTCAGATTTTTTTTTGTTTTGAGAAAATATTATTTTTGTCAATTCAATCTTAACTAGCCTAGTTTTTAGGGTGATTTTAGCTCCGTTATATGTCTACGTCTCGTGTAGATAGCCTAGTTATAGGGGCTCTAAATCCCGTTTCGTGTCTCCACTATACAAGACCAATTCACTTTAGTGTACAATCTCAGAAAATATTTTTTTGAGAAAATATTATTTTGTCAATTCAATCTTAACTAGCCTAGTTTTTAGGGGGATTTTAGCTCCGTTATATGTCTACATCTCATGTAGATAGCCTAGTTATAGGGGCTCTAAATCCCGTTTCGTGTCTCCACTATTCAAGACCAATTCACTTCAGTGTACAATCTCAGAAATAATTTTTTGAGAACATATTATTTTGTCAATTCAATCTAAACTAGCCTAGTTTTTAGGGTGATTTTAGCTCCAGTATATTTCTACATCTCGTGTAGATAGCCTAGTTATAGAGGCTCTAAATCCTGTTTTATGTCTCCACTATACAAGACCAATTCACTTTAGTGTACAATCTCAGAACATATTTTTTGGGAAAATATTATTTTGTCAATTCAATCTTAACTAGCCTAGTTAGTAGGGTGATTTTAGCTCTATTATATGTCTACGTCTCGTGTAGATAGCCTAGTTATAGAGGCTCTAAATCCCGTTTCGTACCTCCACTATACAAGACCAATTCACTTTAGTGTACAATCTCAGAAAATATTTTTTGAGAAAATATTATTTTGTCAATTCAATCTTAACTAGCCTAGTTTTTAGGGGGATTTTAGCTCCGTTATATGTCTACATCTCATGTAGATAGCCTAGTTATAGGGGCTCTAAATCCCGTTTCGTGTCTCCACTATACAAGACCAATTCACTTTAGTGTACAATCTCAGATAATATTTTGTTGAGAAAATATTATTTTGTCACTTCAATCATAACTAGCCTAGTTTTTAGGGTGATTTTAGCTCCGTTATATGTCTACGTCTCGTATAGATAGCCTAGTTATAGGGGCTCTAAATCCCGTTTCGTGTCTCCACTATACAAGACCAATTCACTTTAGTGTACAATCTCAGAAAATATTATTTTGAGAAAATATTATTTTGTCAATTCAATCTTAACTAGCCTAGTTTTTAGGGGGATTTTAGCTCCGTTATATGTCTACGTCACGTATAAATAGCCTAGTTATAGGGGCTCTAAATCCCGTTTCGTGTCTCCACCATACAAGACCAATTCACTTTAGTGTACAATCTCAGAATTTTTTTTTTTTGAGAAAATATGATTTTGTCAATTCAATCTTAACTAGCCTAGATTTTAGGGTGATTTTAGCTCCGTTATATGTCTACGTCTCGTGTAGATAGCCTAGTTATAGGGGCTCTAAATCCCGTTATATGTCTCCACTATACAAGACCAATTCACTTTAGTGTACAATCTCAGAAAATATTTTTTTGAGAAAATATTATTTTGTCAATTCAATCTTAACTAGCCTAGTTTTTAGGGTGATTTTAGCTCCGTTATATGTCTACATCTCGTGTAGATAGCCTAGTTATAGGGGTTCTAAATCCCGTTTTATGTCTCCACTATACAAGACCAATTCACTTTAGTGTACAATCTCAGAAAAAAATATTTTTGAGAAAATATGATTTTGTCAATTCAATCTTAACTAGCCTAGTGTTTAGGGGGGTTTTAGCTCCATTATATGTCTACATCTCATGTAGATAGCCAAGTAATAGAGGCTCTAAATCGCGTTTCGTGTCTCCACTATACAAGACCAATTCAATTTAGTGTACAATCTCAGAAAATATTTTTTGAGAGAATATTATTTTGTCAATTCAATCTTAACTAGCCTAGTTTTTAGGGTGATTTTAGCTCCGTAATATGTCTACGTCTCGTGTAGATAGCCTAGTTATAGGGGCTCTAAATCCCGTTTCGTGTCTCCACTATACAAGACCAATTCACTTTAGTGTGCAATCTCAGAAAATATTTTTTGAGAAAATATTATTTTGTCAATTCAATCTTAACTAGCCTAGTTTTTAGGGTGATTTTAGCTCCATTATATGTCTACATCTCGTGTAGATAGCCTAGTTATAGAGGCTCTAAATCCTGTTTTATGTCTCCACTATACAAGACCAATTCACTTTAGTGTACAATCTCAGAAAATATTTGTTGAGAAAATAATATTTTGTCAATTCAATCTCAACTAGCCTAGTTTTTAGGGTGATTTTACCTCAATTATATGTCTACGTCTCGTGTAGATAGCCTAGTTATAGAGGCTCTAAATCCCGTTTCGTGTCTCCACTATACAAGACCAATTCACTTTAGTGTACAATCTCAGAAAATATGTTTTTGAGAAAATATTATTTTGTCAATTCAATCTTAACTAGCCTAGTTTTTCGGGTGATTTTAGCTCCGTTATATGTCTACGTCTCGTGTAGATAGCCTAGTTATAGGGGCTCTAAATCCCGTTTTATGTCTCCACTATAAAAGACCAATTCACTTTGGTGTACAATCTCAGAAAATATTTGTTGAGAAAATAATATTTTGTCAATTCAATCTCAACTAGCCTAGTTTTTAGGGTGATTTTACCTCTATTATATGTCTACGTCTCGTGTAGATAGCCTAGTTATAGAGGCTCTAAATCCCGTTTCGTGTCTCCACTATACAAGACCAATTCACTTTAGTGTACAATCTCAGAAAATATTTTTTTGAGAAAATATTATTTTGTCAATTCAATCTTAACTAGCCTAGTTTTTCAGGTGATTTTAGCTCCGTTTTATGTCTACGTCTCGTGTAGATAGCCTAGTTATAGGGGCTCTAAATCCCGTTTTATGTCTCCACTATACAAGACCAATTCACTTTAGTGTACAATCTCAGATTTTTTTTTTTGAGAAAATATTTTGTCAATTCAATCTTAACTAGCCTAGATTTTAGGGTGATTTTAGCTCCGTTATATGTCTACGTCTCGTGTAGATAGCCTAGTTATAGGGGCTCTAAATCCCGTTATATGTCTCCACTATACAAGACCAATTCACTTTAGTGTACAATCTCAGAAAATATTTTTTCGAGAAAATATTATTTTGTCAATTCAATCTTAACTAGCCTAGTTTTTAGGGTGATTTTAGCTCCGTTATATGTCTACATCTCGTATAGATAACCTAGTTATAGGGGCTCTAAATCCCGTTTTATGTCTCCACTATACAAGACCAATTCACTTTAGTGTACAATCTCAGAAACAATATTTTTGAGAAAATATTATTTTGTCAATTCAATCTTAACTAGCCTAGTTTTTAGGGGGGTTTTAGCTCCATTATATGTCTACATCTCAGGTAGATAGCCAAGTAATAGAGGCTCTAAATCCCGTTTCGTGTCTCCACTATACAAGACCAATTCAATTTAGTGTACAATCTCAGTAAATATTTTTTGAGAGAATATTATTTTGTCAATTCAATCTTAACTAGCCTAGTTTTTAGGGTGATTTTAGCTCCGTAATATGTCTACGTCTCGTGTAGATAGCCTAGTTATAGGGGCTCTAAATCCCGTTTCGTGTCTCCACCATACAAGACCAATTCACTTTAGTGTACAATCTCAGAAAATATTTTGTTGAGAAAATATTATTTTGTCAATTCAATCTTAACTAGCCTAGTTTTTAGGGTGATTTTAGCTCCGTTATATGTCTACATCTCATGTAGATAGCCTAGTTATAGGGGCTCTAAATCCATTTTCGTGTCTCCACTATACAAGTCCAATTCACTTTAGTGTACAATCTCAGAAAATATTTTTTGACAAAATATTATTTTGTCAATTCAATCTTAACTAGCCTAGTTTTTAGGGTGATTTTAGCTCCGATATATGTCTACATCTCATGTAGATAGCCTACTTATAGAGGCTCTAAATTCCGATTCGTGTCTTCACTATACAAGACCAATTCACTTTAGTGTACAATTTCAGAAACAAAAAATTGAGAAAACATTATTTTGTCAATTCAATCTTAACTAGCCTAGTTTTTAGGGTGATTTAAGCTCCATTATATGTCTACATCTCGTGTAGATAGCCTAGTTATAGGGGCTCTAAATCCCGTTTCGTGTCTCCACTATACAAGACCAATCCACTTTTGTGTACAATCTCAGAATTTCTTTTTTTTTGAGAAAATATTATTTTTGTTAATTCAATCTTAACTAGCCTAGTTTTTAGGGTGTTTTTAGCTCCGTTATATGTCTACGTCTCGTGTAGATAGCCTAGTTATAGGGGCTCTAAATCCCGTTTCGTGTCTCCACTATACAAGACCAATTCACTTTAGTGTGCAATCTCAGAAAATATTTTTTGAGAAAATATTATTTTGTCAATTCAATCTTAACTAGCCTAGTTTTTAGGGTGATTTTAGCTCCATTATATGTCTACATCTCGTGTAGATAGCCTAGTTATAGAGGCTCTAAATCCTGTTTTATGTCTCCACTATACAAGACCAATTCACTTTAGTGTACAATCTCAGAAAATATTTTTTGAGAAAATAATATTTTGTCAATTCAATCTCAACTAGCCTAATTTTTAGGGTGATTTTACCTCTATTATATGTCTACGTCTCGTGTAGATAGCCTAGTTATAGAGGCTCTAAATCCCGTTTCGTGTCTCCACTATACAAGACCAATTCACTTTAGTGTACAATCTCAGAAAAGATTTTTTTGAGAAAATATTATTTTGTCAATTCAATCTTAAGTAGCCTAGTTTTTCGGGTGATTTTAGCTCCGTTATATGTCTACGTCTCGTGTAGATAGCCTAGTTATAGGGGCTCTAAATCCCGTTTTATGTCTCCACTATACAAGACCAATTCACTTTAGTGTACAATCTCAGATTTTTTTTTTTTTTAGAAAATATTATTTTGTCAATTCAATCTTAACTAGCCTAGATTTTAGGGTGATTTTAGCTCCGTTATATGTATACGTCTCGTGTAGATAGCCTAGTTATAGGGGCTCTAAATCCCGTTATATGTCTCCACTATACAAGACCAATTCACTTTAGTGTACAATCTCAGAAAATATTTTTTCGAGAAAATATTATTTTGTCAATTCAATCTAACTAGCCTAGTTTTTAGGGTGATTTTATCTCCGTTATATGTCTACATCTCGTATAGATAGCCTAGTTATAGGGGCTCTAAATCCCGTTTTATGTCTCCACTATACAAGACCAATTCACTTTAGTGTACAATCTCAGAAAAAATATTTTTGAGAAAATATTATTTTGTCAATTCAATCTTAACTAGCCTAGTTTTTAGGGGGGTTTTAGCTCCATTATATGTCTACATCTCATGTAGATAGCCAAGTAATAGAGGCTCTAAATCCCGTTTCGTGTCTCCACTATACAAGACCAATTCAATTTAGTGTACAATCTCGAAAATATTTTTTGAGAGAATATTATTTTGTCAATTCAATCTTAACTAGCCTAGTTTTTAAGGTGATTTTAGCTCCGTAATATGTCTACGTCTCGTGTAGATAGCCTAGTTATAGGGGCTCTAAATCCCGTTTCGTGTCTCCACCATACAAGACCAATTCACTTTAGTGTACAATCTCAGAAAATATTTTGTTGAGAAAATATTATTTTGTCAATTCAATCTTAACTAGCCTAGTTTTTAGGGTGATTTTAGCTCCGTTATATGTCTACATCTCATGTAGATAGCCTAGTTATAGGGGCTCTAAATCCATTTTCGTGTCTCCACTATACAAGTCCAATTCACTTTAGTGTACAATCTCAGAAAATATTTGTTGACAAAATATTATTTTGTCAATTCAATCTTCACTAGCCTAGTTTTTAGGGTGATTTTAGCTCCGATATATGTCTACATCTCATGTAGATAGCCTACTTATAGGGGCTCTAAATTCCGATTCGTGTCTTCACTATACAAGACCAATTCACTTTAGTGTACAATTTCAGAAACAAAAAATTGAGAAAACATTATTTTGTCAATTCAATCTTAACTAGCCTAGTTTTTAGGGTGATTTTAGCTCCATTATATGTCTACATCTCGTGTAGATAGCCTAGTTATAGGGGCTCTAAATCCCGTTTCGTGTCTCCACTATACAAGACCAATCCACTTTTGTGTACAATCTCAGAATTTGTTTTTTTTTGAGAAAATATTATTTTTGTCAATTCAATCTTAACTAGCCTAGTTTTTAGGGTGATTTTAGCTCCGTTATATGTCTACGTCTCGTGTAGATAGCCTAGTTATAGGGGCTCTAAATCCCGTTTCGTGTCTCCACTATACAAGACCAATTCACTTTAGTGTACAATCTCAGAAAATATTTTTTTGAGAAAATATTATTTTGTCAATTCAATCTTAACTAGCCTAGTTTTTAGGGGGATTTTAGCTCCGTTATATGTCTACATCTCATGTAGATAGCCTAGTTATAGGGGCTATAAATCTAGTTTCGTGTCTCCACTATACAAGACCAATTCACTTCAGTGTACAATCTCAGAAATTATTTTTTGAGAAAATATTATTTTGTCAATTCAATCTAAACTAGCCTAGTTTTTAGGGTGATTTTAGCTCCATTATATTTCTTCATCTTGTGTAGATAGCCTTGTTATAGAGGCTCTAAATCCTGTTTTATGTCTCCACTATACAAGACCAATTCACTTTAGTGTACAATCTCAGAATATATTTTTTGAGAAAATATTATTTTGTCAATTCAATCTTAACTAGCCTAGATATTAGGGTGATTTTAGCTCTATTATATGTCTACGTCTCGTGTAGATAGCCTAGTTATAGAGGCTCTAAATCCCGTTTCGTGCCTCCACTATACAAGACCAATTCACTTTAGTGTACAATCTCAGAAAATATTTTTTGAGAAAATATTATTTTGTCAATTCAATCTTAACTAGCCTAGTTTTTAGGGGGATTTTAGCTCCGTTATATGTCTACATCTCATGTAGATAGCCTAGTTATAGGGGCTCTAAATCCCGTTTCGTGTCTCCACTATACAAGACCAATTCACTTTAGTGTACAATCTCAGATAATATTTTGTTGAGAAAATATTATTTTGTCAATTCAATCATAACTAGCCTAGTTTTTAGGGTGATTTTAGCTCCGTTATATGTCTACGTCTCGTGTAGATAGCCTAGTTATAGGGGCTCTAAATCCCGTTTCGTGTCTCCACTATACAAGACCAATTCACTTTAGTGTACAATCTCAGAAAATATTATTTTGAGAAAATATTATTTTGTCAATTCAATCTTAACTAGCCTAGTTTTTAGGGGGATTTTTAGCTCCGTTATATGTCTACGTCACGTATAAATAGCCTAGTTATAGGGGCTCTAAATCCCGTTTCGTGTCTCCACCATACAAGACCAATTCACTTTAGTGTACAATCTCAGAATTTTTTTTTTTTGAGAAAATATTATTTTGTCAATTCAATCTTAACTAGCCTAGATTTTAGGGTGATTTTAGCTCCGTTATATGTCTACGTCTCGTGTAGATAGCCTAGTTATAGGGGCTCTAAATCCCGTTATATGTCTCCACTATACAAGACCAATTCACTTTAGTGTACAATCTCAGAAAATATTTTTTTGAGAAAATATTATTTTGTCAATTCAATCTTAACTAGCCTAGTTTTTAGGGTGATTTTAGCTCCGTTATATGTCTACATCTCGTGTAGATAGCCTAGTTATAGGGGTTCTAAATCCCGTTTTATGTCTCCACTATACAAGACCAATTCACTTTAGTGTACAATCTCAGAAAAAAATATTTTTGAGAAAATATGATTTTGTCAATTCAATCTTAACTAGCCTAGTGTTTAGGGGGGTTTTAGCTCCATTATATGTCTACATCTCATGTAGATAGCCAAGTAATAGAGGCTCTAAATCGCGTTTCGTGTCTCCACTATACAAGACCAATTCAATTTAGTGTACAATCTCAGAAAATATTTTTTGAGAGAATATTATTTTGTCAATTCAATCTTAACTAGCCTAGTTTTTAGGGTGATTTTAGCTCCGTAATATGTCTACGTCTCGTGTAGATAGCCTAGTTATAGGGGCTCTAAATCCCGTTTCGTGTCTCCACTATACAAGACCAATTCACTTTAGTGTGCAATCTCAGAACATATTTTTTGAGAAAATATTATTTTGTCAATTCAATCTTAACTAGCCTAGTTTTTAGGGTGATTTTAGCTCCATTATATGTCTACATCTCGTGTAGATAGCCTAGTTATAGAGGCTCTAAATCCTGTTTTATGTCTCCACTATACAAGACCAATTCACTTTAGTGTACAATCTCAGAAAATATTTGTTGAGAAAATAATATTTTGTCAATTCAATCTCAACTAGCCTAGTTTTTAGGGTGATTTTACCTCAATTATATGTCTACGTCTCGTGTAGATAGCCTAGTTATAGAGGCTCTAAATCCCGTTTCGTGTCTCCACTATACAAGACCAATTCACTTTAGTGTACAATCTCAGAAAATATTTTTTTGAGAAAATATTATTTTGTCAATTCAATCTTAACTAGCCTAGTTTTTCGGGTGATTTTAGCTCCGTTATATGTCTACGTCTCGTGTAGATAGCCTAGTTATAGGGGCTCTAAATCCCGTTTTATGTCTCCACTATACAAGACCAATTCACTTTGGTGTACAATCTCAGAAAATATTTTTTGAGAAAATATTATTTTGTCAATTCAATCTTAACTAGCCTAGTTTTTAGGGTGATTTTAGCTCCGTTATAAGTCTACATCTCGTGTAGATAGCCTAGTTATAGGGGCTCTAAATCCCTTTTTATGTCTCCACTATACAAGACCAATTCACTTTAGTGTACAATCTCAGAAACAACATTTTTGAGAAAATATTATTTTGTCAATTCAATCTTAACTAGCCTAGTTTTTAGTTTTTTTTTAGATCCATTATATGTCTACATCTCATGTAGATAGCCTAGTTATAGAGGCTCTAAATCCCGTTTGGTGTCTCCACTATACAAGACCAATTCACTTTAGTGTACAATCTCAGAAAATATTTTTTGAGAAAATATTATTTTGTCAATTCAATCTTAACTAGCCTAGTTTTTAGGGTGATTTTAGCTCTGCTATATGTCTACATCTCATGTAGATAGCCAAGTAATAGAGGCTCTAAATCCCGTTTCGTGTCTCCACTATACAAGACCAATTCAATATAGTGTACAATCTCAGAAAATATTTTTTGAGAGAATATTATTTTGTCAATTCAATCTTAACTAGCCTAGTTTTTAGGGTGATTTTAGCTCCGTAATATGTCTACGTCTCGTGTAGATAGCCTAGTTATAGGGGCTCTAAATCCCGTTTCGTGTCTCCACTATACAAGACCAATTCACTTTAGTGTACAATCTCAGAAAATGTTTTTTGAGAAAATATTATTTTGTCAATTCAATCTTAACTAGCCTAGTTTTTAGGGTGATTTTAGCTCCGTTATATGTCTACATCTCATGTAGATAGCCTAGTTATAGGGGCTCTAAATCCATTTTCGTGTCTCCACTATACAAGACCAATTCACTTTAGTGAACAATCTCAGAAAATATTTTGTTGAGAAAATATTATTTTGTCAATTCAATCATAACTAGCCTAGTTTTTAGGGTGATTTTAGCTCCGTTATGAGTCAGGGGGAAAGAAGGAGTGGCTATTATTGTGAAGGAGGAGTTGAGAGAGTTTATAAAAGAGTGGAAAGAGGTGTCATCAAGGCTAATGTGGGTGAGAATGCGGTTTAAGGGTGAAAGGTGGGTTTTTGTAAGTGCGTATGGACCAGGAAGTGAAAGAGAGTTAGACGAGGTAGAGGGTTTCTGGGAGGATTTGAGAGATTGTCTGCAAGGGTTTGATGAAAATGAAAATGTTATAGTTTTAGGGGACCTAAATGCTAGGGTAGGAAATGAGCCTGTTGAGGGAGTCATCGGTAGTTTTGGTGTGGATGGTGTAAACGAGAGTGGAGAAAGACTGAAAAATGTATGTGAAGAGTGTAGATTGAGTGTAGGTAATACGTTCTTCAAAAAAAGGCGTATACACAAGTACACCTGGCATAGACTTGTGAGGGGAGAGACTGTAGAGAGGGCATTGATGGATTATGTGCTGGTGACAAGGGAAAGATTGTGTAGACTGCTGGATGTGAATGTGATGAGAGGTGAGGCGGAGGGTATGTCAGATCATTACCTGGTGGAGGGAAAGCTAAGAGTTAAGAGTTACAGGAGAATAAGAGACAAGCGTGAAGTAAGAGCGGTAATAAAAGTTAGTGAGTTAGAGAAGAGTGAAAAAGAGAGGGAGTACAAGGAAAGACTAAATGAAAAGTGGATGGAAGTGAGAGAGATGGAAGAGAGAGAAGTAGAGATTGAATGGCAACAGTTTAAGGAAGGAGTGAAAGCAAGTGCAGAGGTAGTATGCGGCAAAAGGAAAGTAGGAGGCAGAGGTATCAGGAAGGGAAGCGAGTGGTGGAATGATACGGTGAGAAAGGCAGTTGAGGAGAAGAGACAGTGTTTTGAGAGGGTTTTACAGGATGGTAGTGTTGAGGTATGGGAGAGGTACAAGGAGAAAAGGAGAGAGGCAAAACGGAAAATTAGAGAAGCGAAAAAAGATGCAAACGAAAGGTGGGGCCAAAGGCTGAGTGAGAATTTTGAAGAACGAAAGAAGATGTTCTGGAAGGAGGTAAATAAAGTAAGAAAAGGAGGACAAAAGAGGGAAGAGTCAGTGAAAGATGAAAATGGAGAATTACTAGTGGAACCAGTTGAAGTGAGGAAAAGATATGCCGAGTATTTTGAATCTTTGTTAAATACAAGAGATGGAAGAGAAGCAGTGATTGAAGCAGAGGTGGATGGAGATAGGTTACCCAGGTGGCAGGGAATGAATGAAAGGATTGAGGAAAATGAGGTGAAAGAAGCAGTGAAACAAATGAGAGCGGGAAAAGCAGAAGGTTTGGATGGTATTGCTGTGGAGTGTATAAAGAAGGGTGGAGATGTGATAATAGATTGGTTGGTGAGACTTTTCAATGTGTGCTTTGCTGTGTCAATGGTACCAATAGACTGGAAGAGTGCATGGATTGTGCCGTTGTACAAGGGGAAGGGAGATCGGCAGGAGTGTTCAAGTTATAGAGGTATTAGTTTATTGTCAGTGGTTGGAAAGCTGTATGGCAGGGTGTTGATAGAGAGGATAATAAAGTGTACGGAAGTTGCAATAGGAGAAGAACAGTGCGGTTTTAGGAGGGGAAGAGGGTGCGTGGATCAGATGTTTGCAGTAAGACAGTTATGCGAGAAGTATTTAGAGAAGCATAAGGAGATATTTTGGGCTTTTATGGACTTGGAAAAAGCGTATGATCGTGTGGACCGTGAAGCAATGTGGAAGGTGTTAAGGATTTATGAAATAGGAGGAAATTTGTTAGAAGCAGTTAAGAGTTTTTATGAAGGGAGCAGAGCATGTGTGAGAGTAGGAAATGGTGAGTTGAGTGAATGGTTTGAGGTAAAGGTAGGTTTGCGACAGGGTTGTGTAATGTCACCATGGCTGTTTAATATGTTTATGGATGGTGTGGTGAGGGAGGTGAAAAGGAGAACTATGGGAAGAGGATTGTTTAGTAGGAAAGAATGGTAGAGATTGGGAGTTGAATCAGTTGCTGTTCGCTGATGACACAGCATTGGTGGCGGATTCTGATGAGAAACTGCAGCAGGTAGTCAAAGAGTTTGGTGTGGTTTGTGGAAGGAGGAAACTGAAGGTGAACGTCAATAAAAGTAAAGTAATGGTGTGTAATAGGGGAGAGCATAGGGTGAATCTAGATGTGAGGCTGGATGGGGAAATATTGGAACAAGTAGAGTGTTTTAAATATCTAGGAGGAACAATAAGCAGGAGTGGAGGTATGGAAGTGGAGGTAAAACAGAGAGTGTGTGAAGGAAGGAAGGTTTTCGGAGCAATGGGAAGTATGTGGAAGACGAGAAATCTCGGAGTGAAAGTAAAAAGTGCACTGTATCAAGGAATTGTTGTGCCAACAGTGATGTATGGGGCTGAGACATGGGCTCTGAAGAAAAAGGAGAAAAGAGGGCTGGATGTGATGGAGATGAGCTGCTTGAGGAGTATGTGTGGAGTTACTCGTAGAGACAGATTGAGGAATGAAGAGATACGTAGGAGAGTGGGGCAGCAGGAACATTTGTCAGCCAGAGTGGACAGAAGGGTGCTGAGCTGGTATGGTCATGTTGAACGAATGGGAGATGAAAGGCTTACAAAGAGAATATGTGAGTCAGATACAAGGGGAGATAGAAGGGCAGGAAGACCCCCATTGAGATGGAGAGACTGTGTAAGAAAGGCTTTGGATGATAGAGGAATGACTATAGATCAGGCAGGGGAAGTGGTGGTGGACAAGAGTGAATGGAGAATGCTTGTGAATAGTTGAGTGAACACGTGGTCATTTGGAGTAAGGGGTCGGGCGCAAGTTGGACTAGATAATAGTCCATCAGGCGCCTGGCCCGGGGAGACGATTAATATGAAGGGTGTGCCTGGAAGTGTGGTGGGAGGGCTTGTGGCTTTGGCTCCGCTGCATGTCTGCCTGCCGAGATCGGAACCTCTCCGGGTGGTCAGGGGCCGGGGGAGTGCTGGAGCGACCTTGGTAACCCTGGTCTCTGGGTCTTCTCCTGGGTGACCTGGATGTGTGAGAGTTTGTGTTTTTTATCTGTGTTTATTTTTTGTTTTATGATGTTTTTGTGTTTTCCCTGTTCTTGCTCTGTCTTGAGTCGGCTACCCCCAAAATGGGGATTGGGCCTGAGCATATAGATAGATAGATAGAATCCTACAATACTTTCCCTTATACAACTACAGAATAATATATTCTTCCCAATTGTGGACGTCCAACCTAAGGTTACGGAAGCGTTCAACTTAGGACTACGGAAAGCGTTCAACGTAAGACTACGGAAAGTTACGTAACGCTAAATCAACCCAGATTACGTAACATCGAGACTGTTCAAACTAGATACAAAGTATGGACACAGATATACACATTATGGAATTTCGTAATTCTTTGTATCCCCAACGTAATGTTCCTTGGGTGAAACTGTTCCGTGGCTCAGACGAGAGATTGTATTAAGATAGGTGAAGATTAAGGTAAAGTGAAATCCCACATAGACGAGCTGGGTCTCATGTCAGATAATTTAGAAATCGTGAACAAAATGAATACAAAAAAATAAATACACATTATATATAAATAAACAAATACATAAATCCAAACATGAGAAACTTAGAACATGTATGTCTACCTATATTGCACCCACATTTAATCTACATTGTATTATTATCTACTGTAATTACAGTTATTACACATGTGGTTATTTTTACATGTTTAAGCTTGTTTTCAATAAAATAACAAATTTTTCTGAACCGGTTTGTTTGTTTATATCAATGTTTTTTTTTTTTTTTTTTTCTATATTCCAACTTACTGCCTCTCGGGCATAGGCTGAGAGCCTTAACATTCACCGCTTTACAATGAACAGTGAAGCCTGTGAGGTCTTGTTCCAGTCTAGGGAGTGAGACATATGAAGCACGTAGAGTACAACGAGCACCTGCCATCTTGCCTTCACATGAGGCACGGTGCTCTCTCATGGCCCGAAACGACCCCATCTCTGAAGCCACCTCGTTCCCGTGCTTCACTGTCTCACTCCCTACATTCGGACTCTCACACTTACACACACACAACGCCACCTGTTGAGCAGATAACTCACCAGGCATTGCACCCCTATAGCATATTTTGAATATGGGAATATTCATACAGTGCTATTTAATCAGGGAACAATGAGGGTATTTTATTGACTTTTCGGTGGGCTTGTGGTAATGCACTGATACTAGGTACAGCACAAATTCCATCCCAATAATATCTTCCCATTGATACATCGGGATTTGAACCCGGGACCTTTGGATTACCAGGCCAGTGGCAAGACCACTCCACCACACCTCCCCAGTTAAATGTATTAACACTACTGTATATTAGTTGGGAAAACATGTCGAGACACATACTGGGTTAGTAAAACGTTTGTGATTATTTTGTTATTATAATGTAGGCATAATTATATAAAACTATAAATATGGGTGCAATATAGGTAGACATACATGTTCTAAGTGTCTCATGTTTGGATTTATGTATTTGTTTATTTATGTATAATGTGTATTTATTTTGTTGTATTAATTTTGTTCACGTTTTCTAAATTATCTGACAAGAGACCCAGCTCGTCTATGTGGGATTTCACTTTACCTTAATCTTCACCTATCTTAATACAATCTCTCGTCTGAGCCACGGAACAGTTTCACCCAAGGAACATTACGTTGGGGATACAAAGAATTACGAAATTCCATAATGTGTATATCTGTGTCCATACTTAGTATCTAGTATGAACAGTCTCGATGTTACGTAAACTGGGTTGATTTAGCGTTACGTATCTTTCCGTAGTCTTAAGTTGAACTCTTTCCGTAGTCCTAAGTTGAACGCTTCCGTAACCTTAGGTTGGACGTCCACAATTGGGAAGAATATATTATTCTGTAGTTGTATAAGGGAAAGTATTGTAGGATTATAATTCCCATATATATTTGTGTATTATTTATTAAGATTGTTCATAAGTATCTCATTGTATAAAGATGGGATACATTTTCCATATGCTATGCGCATGCGCGGATAGTCACGAGGGACACAAAGACGTGTCTATCGTTGTCACTCTCCAACATACATCCGTTTCCGCTACACACGCTAAGCCTTCTTCATAGTTCATAATTATATTAGGTGTTTTTGCTTCACTATCATCTCATTTCATATAGTCACTACATCATCAACTTTGTTAGTTATCACAAAATGTAACGTAAACATCTAGCCTAACCTAGCCTCTTTCCATACGCTTCTTTATCCTACTAACCTACTCAAGTCAACTAGCCTATCTTCCGCCATCTTTCAATCACCAACTGAGTTCATCATAAAAGGTAAATAAATATTCTATATGTGTTAATCTTCCAAATTAAATATATACAGTCCACTTTATCTAAATTAACCATATAAGTGGTACTTCGACCTTTCGCTAGTTTGCCCCCCCCCCCCCCTTTCTTTTTAGTGTTATTCGGCGGTCGGTAGTTGCCTTGCTTCGAGTGGGGCTAGCCTATCCCTGTTTTTTGTCATGTGTCCTATTGTGTCCTCATCTGGTCTTTTGGCCCCATGGAGCTGGTGGACTTTATTTCGTCCGCTCGTTGCTCTGGACGCACCAGGTGCCTGGCCACCAGTAGGAATTTTTTGGACAGGATGTGGAAACTAGTGAATGGGTCATTAGGCTGCGACGGGATATTTACCCACAATGAAAAGCTATAAATCTGATCCAGTACAGTACTCAAAACAATAATTACTTTCAATGCTTTTTCGGGTTCATTAAATTATATTAAAACTACTTTAGCCCTAGAAAATATTACACAATTGGCATGGCATTAAGATTAAAATCATCCATACTGTACTGTAAAATAATTTAAATCTAGATCAAAATTATACTGTCATATAACTTCTTTATTCATTCACATATCTTTCTAAATTCTACTCTCGTTGTGTGCTCTGAAGGTGGGGTAATATGATAGTTGATAGGCTGAGTGTGTGTTAATCCAACTCAAAACTTTTTTCCTTGTGACTTCTTGAAATGAACTCTTCTTGTGCTCCTCCCAACCAGCACCACCTTCATTCATATACAGTACTTCCTCACTCCATCCTTCCACCTCTCCTTCGGTGCACCTCTCCCTCGCTGTCCTTCCACCTCCATATGGCCGAACCATCCCAAGCTATTCCTTTTCACACTTTCCAGCACATCTACCTGCCCACCACACCTCATTCTTACTTCCTCTCCTGTGATGCTTTTTACTTAAAAGTGTAAGGATACACAACTACAATTAACGACACGTGTTGCAAATAAATGCTGATGACACATTTGGAATCAGAGTGAACAATGGTTCTAATCTCATATATAAAGCAAATCATGGTGAAATATATGGAACTCAACTGGATTCTGACAATTGTAGGGGTATAAACTCAATCGATTTGTTGGGAAAGGTGCAGTATATAATTATACTGTTTAACTAAATGTATTACAATTATGGCATAACATACCTAGATAACTATCAAGTTGGAGCACAGACAGGGAGAAGATGAATGAAACACATTATGACACTGAGGTTATTAAATTAAAGTGTGACACAAAACAATGTGATACAATATTGTGTTGTACGTTGAAGTGGGCAGCAACATGTGAATAATTGTGTTTATGCCCTGAGGCCCCAACAAGTTGGTATGCTATTTGTAATATGCATTGATAACATGATTCTAACGATGCAAACTATCATCATAGACAGCTCTCTGGGGAGTCGACATGCCTTGCTATTTATGTTCTATTTTGCTCTATTGTTGGAAATATTTACCTTTGTTCCCTTTGTTAGTGTCGGCTACAATATATTGTTTAGCCTTCATCTGTGTGTAGCTCGTGGACTGTTAAATGCAAACTTACAGTACTTGACATCTTCCTCGCTCATGTTTTATCTTATTTTTTGTAAAAACACATGTGTTTGCTTGTAATTGTATTACAATATTGTCATACGGCACCGTTTTCCATGTTCACTGACCCTGTCTAAGCATGCGCACTGACTAAGGAATATATATTGAATGATCACTCAATGGGATGTTGAGGGAAGGGGCAAGCAAGGTATACCAAATAAGATGCTGCCCAAGTTTTGTCAATAGTTTTCGAACAAGTGGTTTGACAAACTTACCAGGGATGATTATAGTATCCTTCACCGACGTTTGGCTTCAGCTGCCTGAAGGCAATGTGAATATAATGTTGATAATATAAAAAAAAACATCAATTAAATTTACTACACATGGGTTTCAACATCCAATAATGCAAGCTTGCTATCAATTCAATAATACCAAAGTATCTGATAAACTATGTATGGAACCCTTTCCATAAGCTATGAATTAATGTTAACCCTTTACAAGGCAAGTGACAAAACATTGATCATCATTGGTCATCAAGCAAATTTGGACCTATGAGCACTCTGCCCCACAAATGGATAATTATCATAAACATTATGCTCTACTATAGGAAACCTACCTTTAGTAGTCTTTCCCCTTTTTTAACTTTCTTTGAAACATGTTATGCCCAAATTTTTTAAGCATTTATCTTCTCATAATCTACTCTCAGATCGCCAGTATGGCTTCCTTAAGGGTCGCTCTACTGATGAACTTCTTTCATATCAACTCTTGGTCATCCTCCTTTCGGGACTTCGGTGAGACCTTCTCTATTGCACTAGACATATTGAAGGCCTTCGCTAGAGTCTAGCAAATATCTTTAATTTCTAAACTACCCTCCATCGGTTTCTATCCCTCCATCTGTGCCTTTGTCTCTAATTTCCTTTCCGGCCATTCCATAGCTGCGGTTGTGGACGGCCATCACTTACTTCCTCATCCTATTAACTCCAGTGTTCCTCAAGGCTCTGTCCTATCTTCTATTTTCTTTCTAATTTTCATAAATTATCTTCTCAACTGTACCTCCAGTCCTATCCATGCATATGCAGACGACTCTACCTTACACTACTCAATTACTTTTCCAGAATGCCCCAGCCAGCAGTCCCTCAAAAACAAACGTAATGAAGCAATACAACACTTATCTTCTGATCTAACTACTGTTTCCAATTGGGGCAGAGAAAACCTTGTTGCCTTTAACCCTTCCTACCCGGTCTGCCTTAGGTAAGGACAGCACGAAAGAAGGGGCGCTACCCGGTATGCCTTATCTAAGGCATGAGCTTAATAGCCTAATTAAGCTTGGTCTGAACGCCGTGCGTACGACGTATGTCAACAAACCCAAGCGTTCGTCACCGTACCTCCGAAAACAAGAAAGAGAAGACTCCTCAATGTTATTGTTCTGACGTCATGACGAAATTAGTGTCTAAAAAGCCCCCATATTGGCAACATCTCTGCAATATTGGCTCCACTGAAATCGTCATCACAACTGAACCAGTTGACTTACAGAGCTCTACTCAATGCCAAAATACAGATTGAAAACCGCACTACGATTATAGATGAGTGGGAAAGTTCTAGCAGTGAAAATAAACATAAATACGGTAGCCTAGGCCTAGACGTTTTTCAGCCATTTCGCCAGGGTAGGGGCGACCGTCATTGGGTAAGACAGCCCGGGGAGGAAGGGTTAATGCTTCCAAAACCCAATGTTTCCATATAACTAACCCCCGCCAATGGGGAGCCACCTTATGAGCGGTACAAAGGAGTACAAAGGAGTACAAAGGAAATCAAGTAACAACAGCTAGTGACCCTTCTAGGCTGCTTGGTCCTCCAAAACACTGAGGATCAAGTGCCCAAACAGTGGTTTAGAGTGGGTAAGGGAACATTGGAAAGGGAACTACTGCCCTGCCACTAACGTGGCAGGACTAGGAAAGTTAGTAGGGACATATGGGTTAGTAACTGATGGTGAGGATAAAATAAAGTTATTCATTTACAAACGCAGTCAGTCGCGGGTTTGATGCGAGATATTTGTCTAGGCGGAATTTAAATGAATCAACGGTGCTGCAGTCTATAACGTCCTCGGGGAAGCCCATTCCACAAGTGGACAACTCGATTGAAGAAGAAATTCTTAGATTCGTGTGAGTTAAAAGATTTACCAATAATTTTGCAACCGTTTCCCGTGTAATTAGATTGGTCGATAGTGAAGTACTTCCTACAGTTCATATTGTCGATGCCTTTGATGATTTGAACACTTGAATTAAGTCACCTCTTAGTCTGCGCTGGGTTAAAGGAAATAGATTTAATTCTCTAAGACGCTCTTCGTATGGTTTTGTTCTTTAGGCTAGGTATCATTTTGGTAACTCTACGTTGAACTCGTTCTAGCTTGTTTATGTCTTTTTGGTAATAATGAGCACCAGCATTGAACGCAGTATTCCAGAAGAGGGCGGACTAAGGAATTGTAAAGGGTTAGGATTACGTCTTTGGATTTATGCTCAAATGATCTGCCTATAAAGCCAATTATTTTGTTTGCCTTCTTAACAACTTCTGAACATTGTTGACTCGGTTTTAGGTTACTCGATATTGTTACTCCCAGATCGGTTTCTCTGTTTACATTCTTAAGCTGAGTGCCATTCATCGAATAGTTTGCTTTCTCATTTAGGTATCCGATATGTAGTACTTTACATTTATCCGCATTGAAACTCATTTGCCAAATTTGGGCCCAATGTGACAATTTATCTAGATTGTGTTGCATATCGTTAACTTGATCTTTTGAGAGTACGCTATTTGAAATTTTTGTATCGTCAGCAAATTTTGAGATTGTACAGGTGAGACCCTCATCTATGTCGTTGATGTAAATTAGAAAGAGAATTGGTCCTAGTACCGATCCCTGGGGTACCCCGCTACTTACATTGGTCCATTTAGATGCCTTACCGTTTATGACTACTCTTTGCTTTCTGTCGCTGAGCCAATTTTCTATCCATTTCAACACACCGTCTTTTATTCCATGCGCTTTTAGTTTTAGCAGTAAACGTTTGTGGGAAACTTTGTCAAAGGCCTTTTGAAAATCAAGGTATATAATATCTACAGCTTTACTCTCATCGTAGAGGTTGAGGATATCGTGGAAGAAGTCTAAGAGGTTTGTTAAACAGGAACGTTTTTTTACGAAAGCCGTGTTGAGTATCTTTAAGTATGTTATTTTCCTCTAAGTGATTTACGAGTCTGTCTCTTATGACCGTTTCTAGCATTTTACATACAACTGAGGTTAAGCTAATTGGACGATAGTTACTGGGTAGAGATTTGCTGCCTTTTTTTAATATCGGTGTTACGTTGGCTATCTTCCACTGATCAGGCATAGTTCCAGACTGCAAGGATTTATTGAATAGTAATGTCAGTGGTTTGGAGAGCTCATCCTTAGCTTCCTTTAGAACTCTAGGCGAGATTGTATCAGGTCCAGGCGTTTTATTTACCTTGAGTTTATCTAAACAATTCAATACTTCTCTCTCTGTAACGGTGATATTGCTTAGAACATCTGAATTATCAATCTGAATCGGCGATGGTGTAGGGATATCACCGAGGTCTTCTGTTGTAAAAACTGATGCAAAGAAGGTATTGAGGGCATTACTCATTTGTACTTCGTCTTTGGTGTATTCTCCATTTTCATCGACTAACGGTCCAACAGTTGAAGTAACTACTTTTTTCTTTCTAATATAACTATAGAATTCTTTCGGGTTTGTTTTACTTTGATTCGCAATATGTAACTCTAGGGTCTTTTTACTTTGCTTAATTAACTTTTTGGCTTTGCGTCGTAGCTCTACAAATTTCACCCATTCTTCGTCATTTTGTGAGGATTTTAATCTATCATTAGCAAATTTGTTAGCAAGCAGGCAGTTTGAAATATCTTTATTCCACCATTTGGGCTTATTATTATGGCCTGGACGCCATATTTTCGATGGTATGCAGTCTTGCACTGCTTTTAGGTAAGTGGTTTCGAATAACTTCCAAGATGTATTTATGTCGTTATGGTTAATTAAAAAGCTCCAGTCAGTTTCTTCAAACATAGCTCTAAGTTTATGAAAGTTTGCTTTCTTGAAATTAGGGACTTTTTCGATGCTACTATTTGGTTCGTTACTAGTAAAGTTTAAAGTGAAAGTTATCGTACGATGGTCGCTGTTACTGAATTCATCACCAACATTCAAATTCTCTATTAATTCTTCTTTTGTTGCAAGTAAAATGTCAAGAACGTTATTACCACGGGTCGGTGTTCGAACAAATTGATAAAGCGAACTCTCTTGCAAGTTCGTATACAAGTCATGTCCGGAGTGTGAAGTAAGAGTATCGCCCAACTTGGTCACAGGTAAATTAAAGTCGCCAAAAAATACGGTATCTTGTGAGTTACTTACATCTGCAAATTGTTCATAAATTTCTCGGTCAGTTTGCACTGATTGAGCTGGAGGTCTGTATATTAATGCAAGTATTATTTTTGTACCTTTCTTATTCTTTATTAGCACAAAAGATGTGTCGACGTTCACAATTTGAGGTTTTGACAAGAGGGTCGGGTTAAGACTTTCTTTGATATAAAATAAAACGCCACCTCCATTTTTATTTATTCGGCTTTTCTCAAACATTACATAACCGGAAAGTGAATACTCTGCTAAAAAGTCTCTATCTACTGTATTGAGCCAAGATTCTGTTATACCAATCACATCATAATTTTCAGTAAACACTAGTTCCTCTAAATTTGAAAATTTATTGCGTATGCTACGAGCGTTTGCATAGAAAACCTTTAAAGTTGCGGTTTTAGAACTCACAGAACGTTCTTTAATCAAATTTTTGGTTCTGATCGGATCTACATATACATTCATGGCTGACATCGGTCCTCGGTCGTTATCCCTGGCGGTTTTGAATTTGGGTCGTGTTGGTGGAGCTTTATCCAATTTCGCGGTTCTTGACAGATTGGCATTTAATTCCTTCGCAGGTTGCCGCCCTCGCTGTCTTCGGTCCTCCTTCCTGGTTGTGTTGTGCTGAGTCGATTTCTTCTCCGAAAATCCTTCACCGCATCGTTGAGAAGACGCCCAAAACGTGCTGCTCCCACCTGGTTCAGATGAACTCCATCGTCCGAAAACAAATAGTCATCGTAGTAGAAATTGTCCCAGGTGTCGACGAATCCCACGTTTTCCTTCCTGCAGAGGTTTGCTAGACAACGATTTGTGCTGCTGGCTATGTTGTAAAATCGGCTCTCTACACCAAGCCGGGGGACGATTCCTGAGACGATGATCCTTGATGACTTCTCCTTAAACGACTTGATCAGCTGCTGGTACTTTAAAAGCAAATCTTCCGACCGGGTTCGCTGTACATCGTTGGATCCAACGTGGATGACGTACATTGTATTAGCAGGGGCCAGCTTAGATACTTCGTCAACTGCAGCAACTACGTCATCCACACCACCACCAGGGATACAAAAACGCTTCCTGGTCTTAGGTGCTCTGGCGCAAAACTCTGTGAGCTGACCACGTATCATCGAGTCTCCCACGAGCCGGACTTCTTCTATTTCCGCTTCGTCATCTGAGTCTGCGAGTATCTGGAAGCGGTTTTGACACTCGGTAATCGGTATGGGTTTCCTGGTCTTGGGGAAAACGTTGTTCCTCACAACACGGAAGTTGTCTTGAGGGGGAAGAGAGTTACTATTTGTTTCTTGAGTATCGGAACCATCAGATGAAATGGCTACTGCAGGCGTTAAATTGTTGGCAGTTGACGTTGGGGCGTTGGTGGCTGCTGGAGTTGCGGTGACAATTGAAGTTTGTGGTACTCCAACGTTGAGTGTTACAAACTCTTGGAGTGATTCCAGCTTCATGGTGAGGACGTTGATCTTGTTGTAGGCTTCATCTAATTTCACTGTAAAATTATTTTGTTGCTGGCAGAGACGGCAGACTTGAAGATCGACAGTAACAAACATGGACTCACCAAACCTACTGGCGCAGTTCGTACAAGTGCGAGGCATGGTAACAGTCAGTTTCTTCAGATCACTTCACTCACTTTAAAACACTTCACTCACTTTAGAAACACTTCAATCACTTCAACCGAAAACAATGTTGAAATACACAACAATAGGTTATCAGGGGTGATAGCCTAACCGAAAACAAAAAAATTGAGATACGCAGAATTAGGCTTCCAGGGGCGATAGCCTAACCAAAAGTTTTTTAAAAATTTAAATACGCACCAATAGGCTACCAGCGTTGAATAGCCTAACCGAAAATAATAAAATTGAAATACGCAGAAATAGGCTACCAGGTGTGATAACCTAACCTTAAACAAATATATATATATAACAGAATATGTAACTAAATATACAATTCACCAAATAGAGATTATATAAAAATAAAGTGTGACCGCACACAAGGGGTTAATATACTGTATCAACATATGGCCCTGGTGTCACTGTAGCCTAGTAAAGCAGTAGCCTACTCTTTTTAGATAAAACAAAACAAAATGTATCAGTCAAAGGTTACTACAAGATCGTGCAAGCAACAACTAAAATTACAGATATATATAGCTACAGTAGGATACTAAATACAATATCTACTAGAGTTAATAAGAACAACAGATTGGCTGGCTATAGGCTAGGGTAGGTTTGGATTAGGTTAAAAGCTTGGCAGGTTGGGTTAGGCTAGGTTAGTTTGTACAAATACCACTCTTAGCTTAAAGTAAAATCACTCTGAGGAGAAAAAGTCAAGAATATATCTAGGGGGAAAAGATAAATGAATGCACTTAAATTTACTACAAAATTGGCTGGAATTTAATATCTATAATCCCCAAAAAAAGTTTGTTTACAAAATGGCGTCGGCGTTCGTTCCTGTAGGCAGGTTAGTTAGTACACAATATTGTTTATTAGCAAATTAATATGCAAAGCTTTACTTACATACAAGGCAGTTAAATTGATACTTACTACAGTAGGTAATGGGTAAAATTAGGGGCTACGATTTTATATCAACTAAGAAGAGAGCGTTTGTTTACAAACAAAACAAAACAACAGATGGCGCTAGTGGCGCCCTGTCCGAGCAGGAGTCTTGTGATAAACACAAAGTTTATCAGTCAATACACAGCGAAATATCGTGCAGTGTTACTTACTAAACTACAGGATGGTTAAACGTGCTCTTAACCACCTTTCATGCACAAGAATGAAGAGGATGAGTAGTTAATACTCAAATTATGATCGATATCGTGAGAGCATTGACAGAGCGTCTGGCGGTAGCTAGGGGGTGGGTGAGCGGTGGCGGGGCTTGAAGCGTGGCCGATGATCTCACCTATTTGGGTAGCTCCCCTATCTTTCTAGGGTTCAGGTTTTATCGGCCTCGTGGATCAAGTGCTCCCCCTTCAACGCTGGTAACAGTGGGGCCTTCCAGTGGTGTCGTACTCCTCAGCCCTTCTCTTACTGTTGATGATTTGGCGTTCTTTGGAGTTCTGTTTTGGCTATTCTTTGGTTTTGTTGGAGGGAATTTGTGAGTGGCTACTGCTCATTCCCGTTGAACTGGGGGTCGCATCTGTGACCCCTTTACGCCAAGCCAGGGAGCTAGGTGTTGTGCCTAACTCGACGGACGGAGGCACCTTCATGACACCTTTCTTCCCTGGCGTATGCTCTGGCTGAATCCCTGGGGCAATTTTTGTCTTGTCCCCTAAATGTGGCTCCGTGGTGGGTATGGGACCGGCTGCAGTGAATTATTATTTTCATATTATGGCTTCTAACCTACCCTTGACTGTTGACGACTCAGGCGATCTTTCGTTTTCCCCTCCTAATCCTCCCCCTTCTCCTGTGGTGACTATTCAGCCTCTCTAGGCAGGCAGGACACAAAGACCTCCATCGAGTATGTCCCGTCGTCCTCCGAGAGCTCTTGGGTCCCTTCATGAGCCAAGTTTAAGAATTCCCTTTACTAAGTTTGTGGTGGTTCGTGCCCCCGAGGGAGTAGATATGCGACAAAACGACATTTTCAAAACTCACACAGATTTAGTTTGTACCTGTGGTTCTTCTCCGAAGGTGGTTCCGCAAGCGAATGGTAGCCTACTAGTTGAGGTAGCAGATGGGGAGCAGAGTGCTTGCCTTCTGGCCTTGACATTCCTTGCGGGCCAGCCGGTTGGGTGTTCGCCGCATGGCAAGCTCAATCACTCTCGCGGAGTTGTTTATGCAAAAGAAATAGTTATATATGATGAGGTGCATCTCCAAGAAGAATTTGCTTCACAACATGTTATTAAAATCGAACGTAATTAAAAAGAGGGTTGATGGTGAACTTGCCCCCACACCGACCCCTCATCCTCACGTTCGACCTCTTAGACCTTCTTGACCTTCTGGTGGCTGCCTGGTACCGCTACAGGATTAAGACTTATGGTCCGCACCCACAACGTTGTTTCCATTGCCAGCGTTTTGGACATATCGGGCGTTCCTGCCGACGATTTGCCCAGGGACTACCGCCTATGTGCGTCTCCTGTTGGGGTTCGGTACATGAGGGTATGGACTGCCCGGGTCTGGTATCCTGCGTGATTATTGTGGTGGTGGACACACTGCTTCGTCCAAGTCCTGTGATCGATATAGATTTGAACAGGAGGTATTATCAGCGCGAAAGAGAAACTGAGCTTTGCTGAAGCTAAAGATCGTGTGTCATCTATGTTTGTTCGCCCTGGTGTTTCGTTTGCATCTCTCCTCTCAAAGTCCAAGCCTGCTGCACCTATGTATAATGTTCCTTCTGTGAGCCGTCACAAGTCTTATGCTCCACGAACGGGCCTTCGTCGGCGCGTCTCCTCCGTTGCCAAGCATCCTCCTGGTCCTCCTTGTGGGAAGTCTGAGACTCCTGTTGTCCACCTGCCTGTGGACCCTCCCTCGCTACCTGTACCTGATGCTAATGGTCCCTCTGTCATTGTGCAACCTCCTGATATGACATGCTCTGTGGCAGGCATAATTCCGATTCACCAAGTACAGGCGTGGAGATGGAGGTTGAGATTGCCAACCTCAAGCGGGTGAGGAGTGTAGAATCTTTGGAGGAGACCCCTACTTCTAAGGTTCAGACAAGTGTGCCTCCAGGGACCTCTGAGAGTGCCCCTCACTCAGGGTCTCAAGATGATTTGGCATCAACGTTGTTGGCTGATAAAGACAGCCTTTCTGGGGCTCCAGTTCCTGCACCTAGCTCAGGTGTGACAGGGGATGCGTCTTCGGACGCACACACGGTTGCTCACCAGCTCCCTCTGACCCAGCCTCCTGCAAACAGCCTTCGGTTGATTTGGTTGGTGATGGTCAGGGTCCGGGTGACCCTGTCGTGGCAGCTGATCACTCGCTGAGGGCTGCGGACAAGACAAGTGTGTCTAAACGGAGGGTCTATGTGCCTCGGTCGCATACTGCTGCTAGAGCGGATGAGGCCGTGAATAAAGATCCTTCCAAACGTTGTGACGCTAGATTATCATCATCATCCTCCTCTCGATTGGTTAGACCGGTACCATCCCCCTGGGAAGAAGGTCTTTAAAACCCTTCCCAGCGAAAGTCATACATATATATTTGTGCATTTAATCTTTTATATTTTTTATTAGTAACGCCTTATGGCTACAACAATTTGTCTTCAATGGAATAGTTGTGGTGTATTGGCAAACTGGGAGGAATTACAATTACTTCTCTCTGATCTGAAACCGTTGTGTGTCTGTCTTCAGGAGACAATGGTGGGGCTTCGACCGTTGCCTTCATCTAAGGGTTATTCAGTCTTCCATTCCACTCCTCCCCTGGCTGGTGGTCATAGCGATGGGTGTCCCATTTTCTGTCGTTCCGATGTCCCATTCACTCCCTTTGCTGTACAGTCTCCCCTTCAGGTTGTAGCAGTTCAGATGCACCTTGAAAGGTGTTTTACCATCTGTTGCCTCTATCTTCCACCTTAACACCTAACGAGCGGCCTAGGCAGTAATTTATATGTACCGCCCAGCGGGGTATTTTTACCCTAAATAGGGTTGTTTACGTGATCATTTTCATGCCTAAATAAGACCCAGAGCGTAAAACAAGTATCTATCCCTGAAAGGGCATAAACAGAGCTTTCCAATGACACCCCTACCATCTTTGTACGACCGCTAGTTTTCTTGCAATGATCGCGCAACACGCGTGCAAAAACCATGTAATTAGGTAGTTTCCCTACATAATTCCCTGTGTAGCGAGTGCGTGAGGGTGGGGGAGGGTGGGATTCATGTCAGTAGGTGCACCGCGGTGGTCTGGAGCAGTCATACGCTTGCTACTCTCCTGCCACCACTTATCTCTCTCTCTCAGCAACATTACTTGCTGAAAATGGCACACGACATAAGTTGTGAACCGCCACTTAGTCCAAATTTCTTTCACACGACATAAGTTGCGCGCCGCTAATAAAGGGTCAAGTCCCAGTATTGCGAGCCAATTTAGACACCATTATCCGACAACTTCCAACTCCTCTTGTTCTCCTTGGTGATCTTAATGGTCGCCATACAATATGGGGGGATTCGCTTTCCAATCCTCGAGGTGAGCTTCTGGCCTCCTTGGTTGGTGATCTGGGTTTGGTTGTCTTAAATGATGGGAGACCAACCCATTTCAATGTTCAGACTGAAACTTTTTCTGTTCTTGACCTCACCATTACTTCTCCTGACTGTGCTCTTGATTTTTCCTGGGACGTTTTGGATGATCTGCATGGTAGTGACCATTATCCAGTGTTGGTCCAGTCTTCTCACTTTGTTCCAACTACCCGTTTGCCTCGCTGGTGTCTGGGTAGGGCTGACTTGCCTCTTTTTGGACAACTCTGTGAGTTTTACTTGGCTGTACATGATTTTCCAGCTATTGATGATGCACAGCATTATTTTAACGACTCTGTTTCAAGCAGGGCTTCGTTCCATTCCACGGTCTTCGGGTGTATATTCCCGGAGACCTACACCGTGGTGGACTGCAGCCTGCTCTTTTGCTCGTGGGGTTTATAAAGCTGCATCTCGTCGATACCATGCAAACCGAGAGGTTCTCTTTCCTAAAGTTCAATTTCGCAAATCGCGTGCTCGCTATCGATAGGTTATGAAAGATGCTCGCCGCAGCTCATGGAGGTTCTACGTTTCTACGACTACTTCTCCACTCCTTTGCCAATGGTGTGGAAGAGAATATGCAAGATACCTGGAAAGTTTTCACCCTCCTCTCCACCAGTGTTGAGGATTCAAGGTAATCTGGTGTCTGCAAATGGTGAAGTATCCTCTGCCTTAGCTACTCATTTTTGCAAGGTCTCCCAGAGAGATGATGTCAAGCCTTGTGCGAGTGCCCGACATAGCCAAGAGAGACGGTTATAATTTCCGGTCTCATGGCGGGGAGCCTTATAATGTTGACTGCAGTCTTCGTGAGCTGCTTGCTGCCCTCTCAGAATGTGGTGACACTGCTCCTGGTCCTGACGACATCTCATATGCCATGCTTCGTCATCTCCCAAATGCCTCTTTGGTGTTTTTATTAGACTTGTTTAATGGGATTTGGGGTGAGGGTACTCTGCCTACAAGCTGGAAGTTGGGCATTGTCCTTCCTATTCCTAAGCCTGGAAAGGATCATTGCAATGTTTCTAATTACAGCCCAATTTGTTTATCGGTGTGTGTGTGTGCAAATTGTTTGAAAAAATTATCAATGTCAGACTTGAGTGGTGTCTGGAGAAGGGTGGCCATCTCTCCCCTTCTCAGAGTGGCTTCCGCAAACTACCGTGTACTTCTGACAACCTTATCCTACTTGAATCCTCAATCTGTGAAGCTTTTGCCTCAGAGCGACATCTTCTTGCTGTGTTTTTTGACCTCGAGAAGGCTTATGACACATGGGTCCATGTGGGTTCTTCCCTCTCTGCGCCACTGTGCCAGGAGGAGCGTGTCACTCAGGGTTGTGTCCTAAGTGAATTTTTGTTTGAGGCGGCCGTCAATAGTATTCTCAACACTGTGCCTGCTGGAGTATCCTCGTCCTTATATGTAGATGATTTGGCTATCTGGTTTTCTGGTTCCCACATGTCTGCTATTGAGAGACTTATGCAATTTGCGTTGGACAGGATTTCTGCGTGGGTTGATTCCAAGGGCATTGGTTTTCCCCATCAAAGACTGTGGCTATGCACTTTTGCAGAATAAGAGGGGTTCACCCAGACCCTGATCTAATGCTCTGTGGCAGGAGACTCGGTTGTGTGGCAGAGACAAAGTACTTGGGTCTCACGTTTGATTGCCGTTTGACTTGGGTTTCGCACTTGACACATCTGAAGGCATCGTGTATGAAGGCTTTGCATCTGTTAAGGGTTCTGTCACACACCTCTTGGGGTGCTGATCGCAGAACACTACTGCATTTGTTTCAGGCATTTGTCACATCCAAACTGTCGTATGGCTGTGAGGTCTACTCCTCTGCCACGGACTCCAGACTTAAGACTCTAGATGTTGTTCATCATACTTGTCTAAGTCTTGCAACTGGAGCTTTTCGGTCGTCTCCAATTCCCAGCTTGCTGGTGTACCTCCCTTAGATTTACTGCGTCAATCTGTGGTTGTGCGCTGTTGGTTTCGGAATCGGCGCCTTCCAGACACTCTTGTTTGTACCCGTGTCTCGGGTCAATCTTTGTTTTCATATTATGGTCAGCATCCTCGAATGCCTCATCCTTTTGGCTATAGAGTTCGTGAAGTTAGGAACGAGCTTAATCTGTCGACGGTTCCTGTGAGTCCTATGCAAATTCCAAAGGATTGCCCCCTGGATCCTGCCTGAACCATCATTCTGCAGGTTTTTTACAGGCTCGAAGGATTCAGTCACTCCTCAGTCTCCTCTTCATTTGTTTTTGGAACATTCTTCTAGTCATGATAGTTCTGTGCCTGTGTATACTGATGGCTCTAAATCTGCCTCCAGTGTTGGTTTTGGTGTTGTGTTCCCTGACTTCAGCCGTGGAGGTACTCTTCCTTTAGCTGCCTCGGTTATTGAATTGATAAGATTTAGGTACAAAGGCCAAGCACTGGGACCTGTAGAGATAATTCAGTGCTACATCTAAAAATTAAAAGATCACAGGAATTTCAAAATTTAAAACGCATTAAGATATCAAGTAGCGGTACATTAAACGGATAAAATATCAATAAAGAAATATCAAAAGTAAAAATCACTGGATAATTAAATATCATAAAAAATACCGCAATCCAATAAATACGATCGGAGCTTAAAAACATCTGCATCTTGGCCAAGAATGTCAGACAGGGAAAGGAAAGTCAAACCTACAGAGCATCTGGGAAATGAGTAATGACAACAAAAGGTTAGAATGTGGCTTACAGACAGCACCTCGTCACACACAGCACACAACGGTGGGTGATCACTATGCAATATGTATTTGTGCGTCATATATGTGTGACCAATACGCAACCTTGTGGGAACGACTTGCGTACGTCTACCTAAGTGAACGGGTGATAAGTCCCAAACCTTCACAGAAGGATGAATGGCTTAAAGTTTTTGGTTTGTGCTAGTGAGGGAAGACCACCTCAACTGCCACCTCTCCCGAATCAGCGACCGGATACTGCATTTCAAATCCTCAGAGGGGATCGAGAACCGGCCCTCACACTCTAGTATGGCCTCTTTTGCTGCTGTGTCAGCCTCTTCATTGCCCTGGATCCCCACATGAGCTGGGACCCAACAGAATTTAATCAATTTGTGCCGAGATGCTAAGCGATAAAGCCATGCCTGGATGTCCTGAACCAATGGGTGAACATGAGAGTAAACTTGAATGGCAGAAAGAACACTCTGTGAATCAGTGTAAATAGTGAAATCCGTTTTAGTTGAGTCGCGTGCCACTTTCAAAGCTTGGATAATACTATACGCCTCCGCAGTAAAGACAGAGGCAACCCCAGGCAAATGAGCAAGGCGAGTGGTATCCTTAAAAACCACCGCACAACCCACACCTGATGCCATTTTCGACCCATCAGTGTACAATGCTGAAGTAGATTTATGGACTTGGGAGTGATCCAGAAACATGGCCTTTGCTGCAGCTGGAGATAATTTCGCCTTGGAAATGGGAAGAATGCATACCGACGGAGAGGGGAGAACCCACATAGCGTTGAAGGAAACGGCTATCGGTGACTGAGCGATAAGCAGGGTTATCAGGGGAACTGCGAACTCTAAACATTAAACGTAATCCAAGCTCTTCCCTACGGAGATCCAGAGGCAATTCCCCTACCACAACATACATGCTTTCTGCAGGCGATGTACGGAAAGCACCTGTGCATATTCTCATGGCTGAATTGTGTACCGGGTTCAACAACTTTAAGATAGACTTGCATGCCGAAGAATATATCTGACAGCCATACTCCAATTTAGATCGGCACACAGCATCATAAATCCTGAGGAGAGATGAACAGTCTGCACCCCAGGACTTATTACTAAGCACTTTCAGCTTCATGCGCCTTAAGATCAAGAATATGTTCCTTCCAAGTAAGACCGCTATCCAAAGTGAGCCCTAGGAATTTGACTGAACTTTCATACGAAAAAATATTACCATTAAGAAGATGGTGCGGTACAACTGAAGTTTTTTTCCTAGAAAACTTTATTGCCACAGTCTTCTGAGGGGAAAAAGTGAAACCCCACTCATTCGCCCACTGGACTGCCAAATCGATGGCTTTCTGCAAGAGTCGTCTAGCCATATCTGGATCAGCCGCTGAACAATATATCTCGTAGTCATCTACAAACAACGAACTTTGCACCAATGGTTCCCTAGAAACCCTCGCCACAACACTGTTTACAGCCATTATGAAACAAAAAACACTTAGCACACTCCCCTGAGGAACCCCCTCACGCTGCATAAGTTTATCAGAAAGACAATTCCCGACCCTAACGCTGATATAGCGAGTGCGTAGCAAACTCTGGATAAACAACAGCATTTTCCCGGTCAGGCCTAGCTTACGCATTTCTTGCACTATACCAAATCTCCACATTGTGTCATACGCCTTTTGCAAGTCAAAGAAAACACCAAGTGTATGTTTATTTATAATAAATGCATTCTGGATATCGGTTGTGATATGCAAGAGAGGATCAAGTGTAGATCTGTTTTTACGGAAGGCGAACTGAACCGGGGAAATGTAATTACCAGTCTCCAACCACCATACCAACCTGTGGTTTAGCATTTTCTCAAACAATTTACATAAACAATTGGTTAGAGCAATGGGTCTATAGCTGGAAGCCAATTTCGCATCTTTCCCAGGCTTTAGGATGGGAAGGATTAAAGACACTCTCCAACTCTCCGGCAATAGTGACGTACTCCAGATTTCATTGAAAATACACAACAACAAAAATAGAAAAGCTTCTGGGAGATGTCTGATCATGTCATAATGCACGCCATCCTCTCCCGGGGCAAAGGAGCCGGCATTACTCAGAGCATGAATGAGCTCCTGCATGGTGAAAGGTGCATTATAAACCTCCGAATCTCTGCCGGTCGCACTGATGGGAGGGACCTGAGCACGCCCAAAAGAACCTGAGACTTCAGCAAAGTGGCGAACAAGAATATTAGAGACAATGACAGGACATGATGATACAGTATCACCCACTTGAAGGCAAGGAGGGGAACTAGGATCAAACTTCCCAGAAAACTTCCTGATCTTAGCCCATACTTTATTGATAGGAGTCCTACATGTCACAGATCCGGTATACTTCTGCCATGAAGTCCGTTTAGCTCTCCTAAAATACCTTCGTTTCTTAGCCTGAGCTCTCCGGTATATAAAATAGTTTACCAGAGTCGCATTGTTCTTGTATCTCTTCTAGCAAGAGCGTGTGGCACGTCGCAAAGCAATACATGTATTATCCCACCACGGAACCACAGGCCTCGAAGGAGTTCCAGTTGACCGCGGGATAGAAATCAGCGCACTGTTCTGAATTAAATCTACAAGGTACTCAATGCTACTATGTGTGTGTCAAAGGAACTAAGATCTGGAGTCCCCGAGAATAATTCAGAGAATACATTCTAGTCTGCACGCTCAACTCGCCACCTAGGAGCACTTGGAGGAAGACCATTAAGAGTGTCTATGATGATAGGAAAGTGGTCACTTCCATGCAATGACTGAGAAACTGACCACTGGAAGGAGAGTAAAATATCAGAGGTGCATATACTAAGATCAATGGCAGAATAACTGTGAAGATGTAAAGTGTGGTGAGTAGGGGACCCATCATTGAGCAATGATAAGTTGTTTTGCAGAAGTATAGCTTCAATTTGAGACCCACGCTCATTGCATACGGAACCACCCCATAACTGGTTATGGGCGTTAAAGTCGCCCAACAGCAAAAAAGGTGGATCAAGCAGGTCCACAAGGGACTGTAGGGCTCGTAAGTAAATGGCATCCCCAGGAGGGAGGTACAGAGAACAAAATAATGGTATACATTTTGTCGAATAAGACTGACTGCACATGCCTGCAAATCAGTTTGCAGGGGGACTGGGAAATGATGAACACTCCTTTTCACAATAATCGAAGTCCCGCATTTGGCGCGAAGGCCCAGAGGGGGAGGAGAACCGTAAAATACATAATTTAGACCGGGGTTGAAATGAGAAGAACTCAATTTGGTTTCTTGCAAACAGAGGACATCCCAGTCAAAAAGATTCTTTAAAACCGAAACCTCCTCACTATTTGCACGGATACCCCTACAATTCCATTGTAGAATTTTTGTCATTATTGTCGTCGGCTAAACTATCATCCCCTTTAGGAGGGGGATGCATTAACCCCTAACTATCGGCGCGCAACATAAGTCGAGTATAATAAATCTGGACTATCTGGCGGCGCTCGACATAGGTCGTGTGGCAATTTCAGCACGTAATGTTGCTGAGAGAGAGAGACAAGTGGTGGCAGGAGAGTAGCGAGCGTATGACTGCTCCAGACCACCGCGGCGAACCTACTGACACGAATCCCACCTCCTCCCTCCCTCTCTCACTCGCTACATACTGAATTGTATGGGGATAGTGCCGAATTACATGCTTTTTGCACTCGCGTTGCGCGGTTGTTGCAAGAAAACTAGCCATCATAAAAGGATCGTTATGGTGTCATTGGAAAGCTCTGTTTATGCCCTTTCAGGGATAGATACTTGTTTTACGCTCTGGGTCTTATTTAGGCATGAAAATGATCACGTAAACAGCCCTATTTTGGCTAAAAACACCCCGCTGGGCGGTACATATAAATAAACCGCCTAGCCCGCCAATAAGGTGTTAACATCAGAGGTTTGCGGTAGAGACTCCTTTTCAAAATGTTTACGAGAAAGCCTGCCAAGTGAGTCGGCACGCCGCCTCTTCAGATAAGTCTTAACCAGAGCTGGAGAGGTTCCACCCTTGCGAGGGGGAACCCTCGTAACTAGCAAAGAGCTATCCTCAGAGTTGGGCCGCTTCTTAGAGCATTCCTGTGAAGAATGCCTTGGTGGAGATTGGAGCAGCTGGTATTTATTTTTTACCTGTACGACCGTGTTCTTATCAATCTTTGTTGTTGGCGCTTCTACTCTAGTTTCCGATGAATTACTCTTCCCAGAGAAGGAGGAAGACCTGGGGGAGGAATGAACGCTACCTCCAGATGAACCTGTGGCACCCCTCACATCCGAAGATAAAGGGTCCTTCCTCCCCTTTGGCGAAGAGCCGGGAAGTGTACGACCACCATGATGATGTGTCCTGTCTTTCTTTGGGAGGGAAGGATGCTTTTCAGGACTTCAATGGGCATGTTGTTTGTGACGATCACAGGCTTGAGGAGGAATAGCCTCACTCCCCGAACTCTGCACCTGTCGCTGCTGCTGTGAGATGATAGGGACACTTGTGACTTTGTCTTGGCCTGTCACTTTAGAGAGGGCAACTGGCGCAGATGATGCAACTGTTGAAGCGTATGAACGGCATTGAACGCATACCAGGCTTACTCCGGAACAGCAACTCCCGTCTAGCAGCACCAACACTAATATGCTGTGTATTTGCCAGAATGACTATGTCTACCTCTAGGTTATATACATCACAATGCCAGGCAGAGGGAGAGTGGCCACCCTGACAGTGGTAGCAGTACGCATTTGATTCACATTCAGAAGCCTCATGATTGCTTAATGCTGAACAACAGCCGCAACGGATTTTGTTTGTGCAGTATTTCTTAAGGTCCCCATACTCAAAACATTTGTAGCACTGCATAGGGCGATCATGAAATTTCTTAACTCGCAGGGTGAGTGGCCCAATATCAACAGAATCGGGTAAGTAAGACCCAAAATATACAAGTAATACAGCCTTGCCCTTCAACTTCCGGGCAGAGGACACTGACTTGGGACACATAGATAAGATGGTTTCTTCAGTGAAGGCATGCAGGTCCTCACTAAACACAATCCCTTTTGTAAAGTTAAAGGACTTGTGGGCCTGGATTGACTTAAACATACCATTAGAAGAACAAGGTAGATGAGATAGCATCCTAGCCTGAACTGGGTTGTTAGCGTAGATTAATACACCCTTCCCATACTTTTTAAGATGTTCCTTTGGGATGACACCGACTTGCCTCTGCAAATACTGATGTGCCTTAATATAATTACTTTCTCCATCGTTGTAATATGCTACATACCGTTTAGATAGAGGAGTAGGTCGCTGAAGGTCTGGAATTTTATCAAACCCGTCAAATACATTTGGCACATAATCGGAGTCACTATCCTCAATATTAACAGAACGCTGCAATGATTTTGAACCGGAGCAGCCAGCGGGTAGTAGATTCGGGGTAGCATCGTAGGCAGCAGCAGCAGATTCCTCCTCCAAAAAGGATATGTAGCATCTGTTGACAAACCCACATTCGTCTACAAAACGAATTCTGATACGGGTTACTTCACTAAAGGACTTAAACGTTTTATGCAGGGAGTCTTAGGATAATTCGGGGGGAACATTTTGCAGGAAGATAGTGTCCCCTTTGCCTCTTTTACAATAATTTTGCTCAATAGGCACTTCATAAGGTGCCAGTGTAACTACTGTAGTACTTTGAGAGGGAAGGTCATTAAAAGAAGCCGTGGCATTGCCAGAGTCGGTTTCCGAACTTTGCTGAATAGGCACTGCAGAAGGTGCCATTGTATCTATTGTGAAACTTTGAGAGGGAAGGTCATTAGAAGAAGCCGGGGGATAACCAGAGTCGATTACCGGTAAGTCCAAAACGATTGCCGTTTCAGTATGGTCAGTATCGTCAGCCATGAGCGCATTCAAAATTACTGAAAGAGATAACCATAAGACATAAAACAAGAATGGCATGTGAAGAAGATACTGCAGTTGCTAGGTGCTGCCTAGCAAAGAAAGGTTAAGACCTCCGCAGGGCCAGGAAAACCAGAATATGGCCATTTGCATGAGAAAGGCCCCGGCTTCGAGCTGGGAACATTGTCAACCCGACATACGTGAATAAACGCATATTTGTCCTCAATCTGTTTGTCCCATAAAGGATGGAGCCGGCGTCGTTACCCGTCACATACACTGAAGATAGAAAGGAGTCAGCAATCCTGAGGCAACCCCACCACGCCCAGCCCTAAACAGCGAGCTTTTCGGGCCCTCGCCGGCGGCACCTGTCACCAAGTGAAACTCCGCCAACTTAGCAGAGGTCATAAACTCCGCAGCGAAACCCCGGGGAAAACTAGAACCTCCTGAAGCAGTAAACGAGAAAGGGAGGAAGGGAACAGGTCAAGCAACCAGAAGAGACGGGAGGGTTGAGTCACCTAAAGTTGAAGACGAGGAAATCAACCCCCTAGTTGGCTTCCCCAGAGGATAGCAGAAGAACTGAGAAATGGAAAACATAAAGTAAGAGAAGGAAAGAGCCTAGCAAAATTAGTTAGAGTTGGCAGATGGAGTGGACGAATAACCCCTACCGCCCCAAATGCCAACTCGTAAGCCCCCACACCACGTCAAGGAGCTAGGCAAAATGGGGGCATAATTAGTTGATATTATTAGTTAATCATTAATTTCTTAACCCAGATGTTAGTGGGTACTTGTGGTAGTAGCATTTTTCTAAAAGAGGGGGGGGGGGGGGGGAAGAACACACATTTATTATTTATTAAATTTGGTATATGCTCCATCCCGAGCATTTAGCTGGTCTAACTGGTCTTACCGACGCGAGTGACATTAAGGACGGAGACATAAAATGGTCTAAATAAGAAAAATATGGGGAAAATTTACGGACTGCAACGAAGCTCAAGCTCTGAGTTTCACAAACACCAGAGAACGCAACGTTGCAGACCCTCCTACCAGTCCTCTACCGCAGGATTTCAATGCCATGCGATTTTATCTTATTATTAATTGAAATGCCACTCACCCAAGGCCATCGCCTCACAGTTAGGGACCTCATAACGGCGGTGGATCAATCTATGTCCCACAAAAATGACCTTAAACATTACCCTACCGCTGCAGCTTAGCAGGGACACTAACTGTTGAAAACTGGCCCTAACTCAACCCCTAGTCTACACACCGATCGGAATCCTCACTCGGGGCACCAAAATGTGGGGGATAATGTGGCCAAAGGTTATCTGTTACCACACCAATCGAAATATAATATTAATAAACATAAATAAAATTCAAGTCTGAGATAGCCTACCTTATGGCATGAACTATAGGAGCAGATGAGGGTTGTTTACAGTAGCCTAGTCTTAATCCATGGTAGCCTATCTCTCAGAATACCCTAACTAAACATTGTATAAATGGCCATGTATATCAATGACTTTGCTATAACTAGGGTCCCGGTGTAGTTCAGAGGATTCCGGCCTCGGTAGACCAGGACTAAAGGGTCAGGACTCCGGGCCTGGCGCGGGGAGTGTGGTGGAAGAGATCACGGGACACGTCTTTTCTGTTCAAAAGTTTACTAGCGCCTGATCGGAACTTCAATTTCCGACTCTTGAATAATCTATATACTAATTCGTTACCAAGGGTTCATTCCCTCTTCACTTTATCCTATAAATGAGAAATAAGCATTTAATTATATAAATACTAATATAAATATAGTTTCACAACGATTTAGTAAACATATTATCCAGGAGATCTGGATATTACAGCAAGCTGTGGATCGCGCCTGCAAGCGTGGGAATTTCAAAACTGATACCGAATACAGTACCTCTAAATCTAATCATACAAGGTTTTATAACTAAATTAACTTGGCCAAGATAATCTTATAGTTCTAAATTACTTAACCCTCTCCGACATATGACGCGGTTTTGAGCCTATTGGGGATACTTTAAAGGCTTTGTTGCCATCAGGGATATTTAGAAACCTTTAGTTTAATTACTTCAACCTCTGCAGTTGTCTTTGAGTTAGCTGTGGGCAGAAAACTAATTTTGGAGAGGTAATTATAAGAGTGAGATAACTCTATTTCTTATTGCTAATCTGGCAATCTCTGCGTCATAAATGCGTGAAAGGATTAATATTAATCATCCTTTACAATATTTACAATCACCAGGTTGTGGCAGGAAAAGGTTCACTCTAATGAGGTTACCCTATTGGAAGGCTGTTACCAACACTACCAAGATACCCGTGTAGTCAATTTATTTCTCACAAGAGTAGCGAACAGACTCCTGGGGAGCACCGGACTCAATGGGTTTCGCAGATTAGCAATGGATGTCCACAATCGCAGCTATGAAACAGTCCGGACCGAAAGGATGTTGGAGATGCAGGCAAAGCTAGAGGGATAGCAACCAAATTATAGTAGTTTACAAACGTTTGATTAGTTCCATTAGATATTATATTTGTATGTTAGGAGGAATCTTTGGTAATAAGATAACCTGAATAATATGAAACTAATGTTTATCACAATAAACATGACACCATCGTATTAAGAGATATTACTAAATATGTACAAGAGTTTGATGTCCTCGACGACGCATGCATACCTTCATTGTATTCATAGATAAGGTTGCCCGAATTCGAATATGGAATCTTTGAAGCCAAGTTCTGAAGCATTATAATACATTGTATTATCTCGTTTACATTCAATACTGATTCAAAATGGTACGTCACCATTTGTGTTTTTGACTGAAGCTACAGGTAATAGAGGTGAACCATCAAATTTACCGGAAGCAGACTACTCAACAATCTGCTTACACCAGGTCCATGTTTACTGTTAGAGTCACTAGGTCTTAGGTCACTGACCATTTTTTGGTAGAAAATATCCCGGGCGAAGGCTATTTTTTCCATATTTCTTCGATATCACTCGCCAGGAAATTATCTGTTTGTCCCGAGCCGAATCGAAATTGATCGAAATCGGGCACAAAGCTCTTTTATGACTATAAGCCGGGCCCCTGATTTGGACTACACTCATAGCAGACTAAACCCTGCGTCAGATGAAGAGGTTGATCGATATTTTACCGGAGTTTGGAATCCACATGTCGGGAATAGTGTGTGATGATCCCGACAGTTTTGAGTCCAATTGGATATTTGAATTTGGCGGTATTGTATAGTAAGTACGATTTCGGCTAGTACCTTATGTACTGTAGTTTATTATTAATTGTAGGTTAAATATTAACTGTAATGTATAAATATATACATCAGCTCTAGATGTATCATGAAACCAAATCATAGGGTTTAATTATTATGAGCTGGCAGTCATTATGTAACTTCGCAAAGCGACAGGACGCCGGCAGTTAGTCTCTCAGAAACAGCCATACAACCAACTCCTCCCTCCGGCTCTAACTCAACATCGAATTCACCATGTGCTACCACTATTAATCTATATCTACAGTCTTACATCACCAGTCCTTCTAGCTAAGTTCATTATGTATTGATATTGTATTATGTGAACATTCCTACATGTCATTCATATGAATTAGCCGTGTGTAAGAGGACCGGAACCCGCCCATTGAATTCTTCATATTGGTAATAATTATTTAACTTATTGTTGGGATTAATTCATGTACCAGTGATTTAGTAATTTAACCTATCTATCTAAATTCCCTACAATAATTGGTCCTTCGACCTCTGGTAATAATTATATTGCCGTAATAGTGTTTGTTTACTTCCGCATTCCCTTGGTATTACAAATGACTGCCGCGCTAGGAGTTGGGCCGACTGCCCTTGCATTCTGTTTGTTGCCTGGCTATCCCCGTGTTTTTTCGGTGGTGCCAAGTCCCTGTTGTTTAGGGGGTACTAGTTTCCCATTTTTTTGGACATGATGCTGCTTGACTTGTTTGGGGGTTTGCTAGGCTAGATATGTGTGTGGGAGGGTCTCAGTTCGGTGCCATTTATCGCGGTTCTTAGGCCTACAAAGTGTCTGTGGTTGTTTTGATGACACTGTTGGTAGTTTCTTGGTGTTTGTTGTGTTTGGTTATTACGAGACTCTAATTTAATTTTTGCGGGAGGGGAGGGTTTTTCATGTGACTAATTTTAATGAAATTCCTTAGCCTAGTTACTTATAGGCCTAATTATGGTCATGAGGTTCGGTCCCTGTTGATTCCTAAGTGATTGACAGTTAGTAGTCAGACTTCATGATTGTGACATGGGCAACTGGGCTAGGCCTAATCTAAATAGTTTTATTACTAGTCAGTTCTTTTCATTTACCCTTCTTTCAGAATGCATAGCCCTAATTATTTTTCTGCTATTTGTCTGTCATGGCTCAGATATTAGATAACTCATCCTACATCAGCTAGTTGCGTAGTTACTTATCCAGATTGGTAGTGGCAACTCCATTGCTACATAGACTAATTTAGATTAATACGGATGAAAATGGTGACCGGTCAGTTGAACCAGTGCCACTTCAACCAGTGCCACTTTAACCAGTGCTAACTCAACCAGTGGCCACTTCAACCAGTGACCATTTCAACCAGTGACCATTTTAACAAGTAGGTTGGGTTAGGTTAGGTTAGGTTAGGTTAGGTTAGGTTACTGGTTAAAATGGTCACACAATATCCTATCGGGCATGGAAGCATACATTCCATTCTCTTTCTCTCAGACTAATGCTAAAAAATCTTGGTTTACTCACGCCTGTTCTACTGCTGTCCGCAATAAGGAGGAAGCATTCAAACGGTACCGACGCCTTAAAACTCAAGACTCTCATTCTTCATATGTTTCTGCCCGGAATCAAGCCAAATCTGTTCTTCGACTTGCCAAACACTCTTTCATCAATAATAAATGCACTGAACTATCCAACTCTAGCTCTTCCCAAGCTTTCTGGCATCTAGCCAAAAACCTCTCCAACAATTTCTCTTCCTCGTCTTTCCCTCCCCTTTCCCACTCTGATGGCACAACCATCACTTCTTCCTCTGACAAAGCTAAACTCTTCGCTCAAACTTTTGCTAGAAACTCCACCTTGGATGATTCCGGTGCTATTCCTCCCTCTCCGCCCTCCTCTCTCTTACTTATGCCTAATATCCTAATCTCTTCTAAAGATGTACTTTCTACCCTCTCTGGGCTTAACACTAATAAGGCGTACGGTCCGGACGGTGTGTTCCTCCTGTTGTTCTCAAAAACTGTGCTTCCGTGCTGACTCCCTGCCTAGGCAAACTCTTTCGTCTCTGTCTATCCTCTAACCGTCTTCCCTTCATGCTGGAAGTTTGCTCACATTCAACCTGTCCCAAAGAAGGGTGACCGCTCTCAACCCTCCAACTATCGTCCAATTGCTCTTATCTCTTGTCTTTCTAAAGTTTTTGAAACTATTCTTGCTTCCAAATTTCTTAAGCATTTCTCTTCTCATAATCTGCTCTCAGATCTCCAGTATGGCTTCCTTAAGGGTCGCTCTACTGGTGATCTTCTTTCATATCTTACTAACTCTTGGTCATCCTCCTTTCGGGACTTCGGTGAGACTTTTTCTATTGCACTAGACATATCGAAAGCCTTCGATAGAGTCTGGCATAAATCTTTAATTTCTAAACTACCCTCCTTCGGTTTCTATCCCTCCATCTGTGCCTTTGTCTCTAATTTCCTTTCCGGCCATTCCATAGCTGCGGTTGTGGACGGCCATTGTTCACTTCCTCACCCTATAAACTCCGGTGTTCCTCAGGGCTCTGTCCTATCTCCTATTCTCTTTCTAATTTTTATAAATGATCTCCTTAACTGTACCTTAATTCCCATCCATTCATACGCAGACGACTCAACCTTACACTACTCCATTAGTTTTTCAGAACGCCCCAGCCAGCAATCCCTCAACGACAAACGTAATGAAGCCATAGAACTCTTAAATTCTGATCTAAATACTATTTCCAATTGGGGCAGAGAAAACCTTGTTAACTTTAATGCTTCCAAAACCCAATTTCTCCATCTATCTACCCGTCAGGATCTCCCAGCGGACTATCCCTTATTCTTCAACAATACAAAAATCAACCCTTCATCTTCTCTCAATATTCTTGGTGTCTCTTTTTCTTCTGCTCTCATTTGGAAGGACCATATTACCAGTCTTGCTAAGGCAGCCTCCCAGAAGCTGGGTGTGCTCAACCGCCTTAGGGGGTTCTTTTCCCCTGCACAGCTTCTTGCTCTGTACAGGGGCATAGTGCGCCCTTGTATTGAGTATTGTTCACATGTGTGGGGAGGTTCCTCTCACACCGCTCTCCTAGACAAAGTTGAAAGGAAGGCCTTTCGTATCATTAACTCCCGTCCACTCACCAACTCTCTGCAATCTCTCTCTCTCCGCCGCAATGTTGCATCTCTCTCGCTATTCTATCGCTACTATAATAATCAGTGTTCCTCAGAGCTATCCCAGTGCATACCACCTCCTTTACGTAGGGCACGTGGTACCCGTCTTGCAACTCAATCCCACCCCTACTCTGTGCAACTCTCCAACCCAAGAGTGAAACGTTACTCTCAAACTTTCTTCTACTCAACATCTGAGCTCTGGAACTCTCTCCCAGAATCAGTCTTTCCCTCTTCCTATGACTTAAATTGCTTCAAACTCCGTGTGTCCAGGCATTTTGGCTCGAACGTCCCTTGATTTTGGCCCTGTCACTCTTTCAACTATGGGGGAGGCACTCGCTATAGGCAGTTATGCCTTTTGCCTCCCTCAATCACATAGAAAAAAAAAAAAAAAAATATGTGCTACCAAGTGTGAGAAAGAGATAAGGAGAGAGACGTCAGTGTCGCTCCAGGCATCGTGAGGGGTGGATGTTGGCCAGGCTGGCTCACACTTGATGAATGTAACTCTCCCTCTCATTTCGCGATATTGACCAGCCAAACACTGTTTCCACTTGTTTTATTGTTGTAACAGGTTAATATCTTCATATTAAACGTAAAATAGGCGCATATGGAAATTATTAATGATATTATGGTAAGATAAGGATTTTAGTGAATGGAAACAGTTAAATAGGTCCGCACAGGGCTATGGTGTAATTACCCCCCCCCCCCCCCCCTCCTCCTGCGCACTTCTTAGGTTAAGAGATCTTGACAAATTTATAGACAGTGCCTCTGCTGATCAGATTAAGGGCAAGAAGGCTACTGTGACTAAATCGTTAGTCACTTTTGATAGTTATGCTCAGCAGGTATAATATATGGTTTGTTGTCAAGTCCTGACGATGTGGAAGAAGAAATGTCAGCAGATCTGGAGTATATTGAAGATATTAATACAGCCTTAGCTAGATTAACTTCAAATCAAGAATCGCACCCTGGATACCGGTACTCCAAAGGCCACTGGTTTTAGCCTTCCAAAACCTACTCTGCCAACCTTTTCTGGGGATCCAACTACCTGGACTGGATTTTGGGATATTTTTGAGTGTTCCATTCATCGGAATAAAACACTTGCATCCATCCAAAGGTTTACGTATCTCCGTGGACAGATGAAAGGGGAGGAATTGAAGCTGATAGAGGGGTACAAGCTAGAAGCTACAACCTATGAGTTTGCAGCGGAGCTATTGAAAAGAGCTTATGGGAGAGAGGAAGTAATAAAGACAGTATTAATAACAAAATTCTTCGCTCTAGATCTTTCATCGTATGATGTGACCGATTTAAAGGAGTACTATGCCTCTTTTGAGAGCCTCCTCCGGTCAATGGAGACGATGGCCATCACGAAGGAGGAAATCTACAGTGTAAATATCCTGAACAAGGTACCCTCTCCCCTTAAGGAAATAGTGAGACAGCAACTAAGCGACACCCCACTGAACTTGGAAGCGTTGGTGCAGATATTCCAGACCGAAGTCTTCAACATGGAGAGTACTGGACAATACCGACACGTGGAGATGTCGCCATCCACTGCGGCTTTCCCGAAACAGACATCTCCTAAACAGAATGGGACGATATCATCAGCTTGTAAGTTGTGTAGTGTACACGGTCATCCATGGTACCAATGTCCTAAGTATCCTAAGGCTACACAGAAAATTGGCAAGGCTAAATCGCTTCATTTATGTACCAGTTGTCTGGCAAGAGACCACTTCAACAAGTACATGCACCAATTCCTTCATCAAACCCTGTAAATATTGCAAAGGGAAACATTGGTTTTCCCTTTGTACCCAGTCTGATCGGCACGACAGCAAAGAAAAGGGGAGAACCACCAAAGAGTCACATGATAAAAATAAAAGCGAGGGTAATAAAGTATCTGCTCTGTCCATTGCTTCTAGAGAGTGTCAAATGCTTCCTACTATGATGCTGCCAGTAGTGGGGAGTAATAATAAGCATATAATGATGCGAACCTTACTCGACCAGTGCTCACCGAGGTCATTCGTTCTGCGGTCATCATTGTCACAGCTCAAGTGTACCAGCAAGGGTCAAGAGAATTTGCGTCTCCATGGTTCCACTGGTGAAGTAGATTCCAGTGACTATGATATAGTGGAGATTTCCTATGTATATAGAAGGAAGGTATGTCCCATCAAGGCTGTTGTGGTGGAAAAACTTCCCAGTTTCTATGTGGCATCAGAGATTCAACCACAATTGAAATATCTCAGAAGCAAGGGTTTTAAACTGGCTGATGATCAACTCTCTGCTAACAATGGAATTATGCTACTGGTCGGAGCTGATTATTACTACGACCTGGTTCACCCTGGATATTGGCGGATAGATAAGCTGATATTGCTCCCCACAATACAAGGGTATGCCATTTCCGGATACTATGCAACTTCATCTCAAGACACAAAGGTGGAGGTAGTTACGGTCCTTAAAGTAGCAGTAAGCACGATAAATAAATACGTTAGGTCTATTGTTCCTGATAATCCATGCACTGATATAGATAAGCTATGGGACTTAGATAATATTGGAATTGACCCACATGAACTTGATCGGGAGTCCAACCTAGCGTTGAGCTCGTACGAAGAAACTGTAACGTATGACTCTGGCAGGAGTCAGTATGTGGTAAGGCTCCCTTGGAATGATAATAAGAGTAAATTACCTACAAATTTCAATCTAGCACTTGGTAGGTTACGGGGCCTTCAGAAGCAGTTTGTCAAGAATCCAAATTATTGCAAGACTTATGCGGCAGTACTAAACGAGCAGGTACAACGTGGATTTGTTGAAAGAGTAGATCCCAGTTAGTATGGGGACAACATTCATTGCCTTGCTCACCATGGGATAAAAAAAGACAGTTCCACCACTCCTGTTCGTATTGTGTATGACTGCTCAGCTAAATCCAGTGATCGTTCCTATAGCCTGAATGATTGTCTGTACACGGGTCCATCCCTGGTCTCCGATCTTGCGCAAATTATGTTACGCTTCAAATGTCATAAATTTGCATGGGTCGCCGATATTGAGAAGGCCTTCCTGATGCTTCAACTCCATCGTGAAGACAGGGACTCGACAAGATTGTTATGGCCACGGAACCCAATGGATCTAGATTCAAAGTATCTGGTCTACAGATTCAGAGTCGTCTTATTCGGAGCGAGCTGTTCCCAGTTCCTTCTCAACGCTACTATCTTGCGACATCTTGAGGAGGCTGGACTAGATCCTGACTTCAAGAATGAGATCAAGCAGGGGATCTATGTGGACAATCTTCAAGGCACTGGAGACGATGAAGATTTATTGCTCAAAAGATGCTGGGAGATCCGCGATATATTTGCCAAGGCTCATTTATACTTGACAGAATGATTTGCTTCTGACAGTGTAGCTACGGAGAATAATGAGGTGAAGTTTTTAGGCCACAAATGGGACACGACCACAGATTGTAAATCCTGCTGTCACACACCATGCGACAATGAGATTATGACTAAGCGAAACTGCTTAAGCTTGTCTGCGAGGTTGTTTGATCCCCTAGGCTATTTGCTGCCGGTAACTATTCGTGCTCGTATGTGTTTACAGCAATTGTGGAGGCTAAAGCTAGATTGGGACACACTACTCTCGACTGAGCTACAAGAAACTTGGCGGTTAATTCGATCGGACCTTTCCACGTGTTGCAAGGTCAACTTGATCGTCAGGTTATTAGTGGTCAACAGGTGGATCTACATGACTTTGCTGATGCCAGTAGTACACTGCCATATACTTATGCAATGGTAGTGAAGCGAAACTGGCTATAGCAAAGGCCAAAGTAGCCCCAATTAAGAAAATTTCAGTTCCTAAATTAGAACTTGCTGCATTGCTTCTGTCTGCTTGTCTAATAAAGTTTACACTGGATGCTTATACAGACATACTACAGATTAATGACATCTATGTCTGGTGCGACAGTCAAATAGCACCTTGTTGGGTACACAGCCAGAAGGTGTTACCTGTTTAGGTTTCCAATCGCACTGATGAGATATATAACTTAGTTCCTTTAGCTAAATTTCACTATGTGAGCACCAAGGATAACCCCGGTGACATAATAATCCCGGGGGATTTCGGCGCAACAGTTTATGTCATCCTCTATTTGGTGGCAAGGACCTACATGGCTTACATCTCCAACTGAATTGGCCTCAGGATTTCAGGGAATGCATATCTGATCCATCAAGTCGGCCCCAAGATGATGTGTTAAGTAGTTCGACTGTGAGTACTACACATCAGAATAACAAGTTGGTAGAGTGGGAACATTACGGCAGCTATGATCAAGTAATACGGGTATTTGCATGGATATACAGTTTTATTAACAACATGAGAAGTCGGGCTCACGGGTCTTTCCTTAGTGAAGATTCGAAGCATATCAGACTCCATGAATATTATTGAGATCAGCAGAAGCGAATATAATATGTTTAGTACAAAAGGAATCTTATCCTACTGAACAAGGAGTCAAAGGCCAAACCCTCAAACTAATGAGGCAGCTCGGACTATACAGTATATGGAAGGAGGCATAATTAAGTGTAGAGGCAGGATCCAGAAGGCGGACATTATTGATTCTGCGAAATATCCTGTTCTCCCTAGCTCCTCTCATTTGATTACCAAACTGTTGATTCGCAAATGCCATGGGATCTGCCTACAGTTTGGCATAAATTATGTTCTGGCTTATATGAGACAACGTTGGTGGATCCCTAAGATGCGACAAGCGATTAAGGGGATCCACAATAGCTGTACTACCTGTAAAAGATTACAGGGTAAGCCTTACTCCCCAGTTGATCTACCTCCTCTACCTGAGTTCAGGGTACAAAGGACTGAACCATTTCAGGTAACCGGGTTAGACTATACGGGAGCGATTCAAATTAAGGAATCGCCCGGTAATATCGCTAAGGTATATGCTGTACTCTTCACATGTGCGGTAACCAGAGCGATTCACATTGAATTGATTGACGACTTATCCAGTGAGGGTTTTTTACATACTCTAAGGCACTTTGCAGGTCGCAACAGTTTCCCTCAAATGATTCTGAGCGGTAATGCGACTTGTTTTGTCGGGGCATCCAAATATCTCAAGGATATAATGGATGACCCGCAGGTTGTGTCTACCCTCACTGGAAAGAGTTGTCAATGGAAATTTATACCAGCACGTGCACCATGGTTCTGGGTGATTTGGGAGAGGACAATAGGAATTGTCAAGTCTGCCATGAAGGAGGTATTAGGGAGGGCTCTGGTCAACAAAAGGGAGTTGCAAACAGTCTTGACAGAGATTGAGATGTCAGTCAACGACAGGCCATTGACCTATACCTCGGCAGATCTTGATGATCCTTTACCCATTACACCTTCCATGCTAACACGTGGACGAAATCTTGATCCCTTTCCTAGGTCGTCAGTAACCCACGAGGATATACAAGACCCTACGTTCGGGGATACTGACGCCACACGTCGTCGCTTCCGGCATTTGAACAAGGTGTCAGACGACTTATGGAAAAGGTGGACACAGGAATATTTGCTGTCTCTTCACGAACGTCACTCGAATGTAATCAAGGGGACGAATCAACGGTGGCCTCATATCGGGGATATCGTCTTGATTCATGATGAGCGTCCTAGGTTATATTGGAAGCTTGGTAGGATTGTTAATTTGTTCCAGGGCATTGATGGTCATATTAGGGTTGCTAGATTACAGACTTCGACTGGGATTGCTACTCGCCCAGTCGTAAGGTTATACCCCTTGGAGCAGGATGTAGAACTGCCTGATGATACCGGTATCTCTACTGATATACCTCCACAGGGGAGTGCTGGTGACAGTGCTCCTCAGGGTGGAGCTGTTGATAATGAGAAGGATAATCCTTCTCTGGCTTCCAGTGGCGCTCGCCCCAAAAGGAGGGCGGCTATGAGTTCTGTGGATCTTTGGAGATCTAAGATTAACCAAGGTAATCTTTGAATCTTTGAATCCTTTGTTTTTTTTTGTATATAACTACTGTATATTGTTTTTGGTGGCGGGCAGTATGTCGGGAATAGTGTGTGATGATCCCGACAGTTTTGAGTACAATTGGGTATTTGAATTTGGCGGTATTGTATAGTAAGTACGATTTCGGCTAGTACCTTATGTACTGTAGTTTATTATTAATTGTAGGTTAAATATTAACTGTAATGCATAAATATATACATCAGCTCTAGATGTATCATGAAACCAAATCATAGGTTATAATTATTATGAGCCGGCAGTCATTATGTAACTTCGTGAAGCGACAGGACGCCGGCAGTTAGTCTCTCAGAAACAACCATACAACCAACTCTTCCCTCCGGCTCTGACTCAACATCGAATTCACCATGTGCTACCACTATTAATCTATCTCTACAGTCCTACATCACTAGTCCTCCTAGCTAAGTTCATTATGTATTGATATTGTATTATGTGAACATTCCTACATGTCATTCATATGACTTAGCCGTGTGTAAGAGGACCGGAACCCGCCCATTGAATTCTTCATATTGGTAATTATTATTTAACTTATTGTTTGGATGAATTCATGTACCAGTGATTTAGTAATTAAACCTATCTATTTAATTTCCCTACACCACAACCATTTTTCATATTAGCTTGTAAGGATTTGTGCTAATTATTCTTGTAATAAATATAACCAATAAAGATCATCAGCAACAAGAATCTAAACACCACTATAACCGATGTGAAAATACCAAACAATATGCATCAATATATTATTGACTTATTGTGAATACAATCAAGTCGGCGGTGAAATACTCATTTCACATCTAGTTTAGGAATGATCTTTGACTTTACACTGTTTGTAATAATACGTTTAGGAATGATCTTTGACTTTACACTGTTTGTAATAATACGTTTAGGAATGATCTTTGACTTTACACTGGTTGTAATAATACGTTTAGGAATGATCTTTGACTTTACACTGTTTGTAATTATACGTTTAGGAATTATCTTTGACTTTACACTGTTTGTAATAATACGTTTAGGAATGATCTTTGACTTTACACTGTTTGTAATAATACGTTTAGGAATTATCTTTGACTTTACACTGTTTGTAATAATACGTTTAGGAATGATCTTTGACTTTACACTGGTTGTAATAATACGTTTAGGAATGATCTTTGACTTTACACTGTTTGTAATAATACGTTTAGGAATTATCTTTGACTTTACACTGTTTGTAATAATACGTTTAGGAATGATCTTTGACTTTACACTGTTTGTAATAATACGTTTTATCCTTTTTTCTTGCCAGAATATATAATTTAAATCCGCATATTGAACACGGAGTTTCTTATCGTAAACACACAGAGTTATCCTTGTGAAATGTTTGGGCCAACAATACTTCACGGTTACACAACAAAGCGTATATTGTATAATTATTATTGAGGATTGCTACACAATACTGAAGCACTTGCGAGGCTCAGTTATAATGTGTGTTGAAATACTGTACAATGGTGATGTGTCCGACCAGTTTACAGATAATGGAACTTTTATAAGGAGATGTCAGCTGACTTTACTTTTGCAGTTGATGCTGTGGTAGTAGGTGAATCGTTGTTAAGTGTTATACTTACAGTACACAATTACGCATTTATTATTTTAGGTTTGCTGTCGACCATGTTATTCAGCTTTGGAAGAACCTCTCGAAATAAGAGGGTCAATTAACATAGTCTTCAGTCCTTTGATTTCTAGAGATCTTTCCTTAACTGAATACAATTTTCTAATGATAATCAATAACTATTTTGCAATGTGCTTGACATTTTACTTGAATATATACTCTAAATATTGGATTTATATAAATATGTTCTGTACTACGATAAAACTTCAATTATTTGTCAACTCTGTGGTGGTCTGTTCCTGCATGTATTGAGGAAAGGGGTTCTTAGATTCACGTAACCCCTTCAATACATTACCGTCATTTTCATTACACTATGATCAGCCTTCATTTAAATGTTCTCAGATTTTCTTTCTACCACAGATTCTTGATAAACATTAAAACATAAATTCCACAAGTAATAGTCAGAATATACATGCAGCAAGACGTAGATCGTACTGTAGGGGTTATAACTTGGTAAGAGGTTCGTAGTAGTGATGAATAGGCGTCAGCAAACTAGCTCATATGTCAATTATATTTGTCTATCCTTTCATCTATTTGGGTTATTACTTGTTATGCGATGTTTGCATTTGTTGCCTTTAATTCACTAATATTGCCTGATATTACCTGATAACTATCTTAAAGGTGTAATGGTTAGAGCATGTACGTTCTTTATGAGATATCGTAGAATGGGAGAATCACATGCTTTCACAAATTTCATTTTGGGGTTATTTGTGTTAAGAACAATGTTAAATATAATATCTAAGTTCGCCATCCCCATTAGGTACTGACTTACTACTAAAGTGAGTTAATCGACTCTAGTGCATGAATTCAGTGTTTTTATCTAAGAATAACAAGCCAAAATCGTAGTTTGGTTAAACAAAACAAACAAAATGGAAAATGACCATGTAGTGTCGCCTTTATGAAGTTTGATAATAACATTTTAAAGCGGTGTTGACATTTGTTCAAAACAGTAATAGGTCCAAGACACTGGTGCTCTCCCTCTGGTAACATGGTTGTGAGACACGGAAAAATAACGTGTTCAGTATTATGACACCTCTCCATAATATGTGATTTTACTATTTTACTAGGCTTAGGAAGCATCTGTGGAAAATAAGGGGTTAATTGAGATAAATTGTATCGCATTCAATCCTAGAGGTCCTTCCTAAGTCTAATAAAACCAATATGCAATATAGAAACCTGGATATATTAAAAATAACTTATATACCAAATGTGACCGTAGGGTCAAGAGCTACTGGTGGTATTACCACTTATCAAACTGAAGTTGAGTTTGTGAGACCGGTTGACGAGTAAATTGGTTTTATGGTTTGTGAACACTTAAGGGAACATGATAAGTATTCCAGAAGGGAAGCGTACTTCTGAGGTAGTGATGGTGGGTGACAACACTTAGTAGAACACAATTCTAGGCCGTATAATAGTAAAGGTTATTATTTGGAGTGATGATTAGCAGGGGTGATAGCTAGATAGATATATGGATGATTATGTAGTAAATATGTAGATAAAGTACACGGTAATACATATTACGAGTGATTTGACAGAACTTGATTGCCTTTATTTTCCACCCTTGCGGGAAAATACATTGTTGTTTTTAGCTTTGTGTTATTTAATTTTCTACCTGGTTTTGCTAAATCTGAAATGCGTTATATCCACATACAGAATTTTGTTTAAGTTATTTTGTCTTTATATTTTGCGCTTCCTATTTTGGTTTGTTTTACAATTTAATCACAATGATAGTTAATTTAGTAAAGCTAGTGAGTGTTTATGCGTGTGAGTGTGTTAGAGAGAGAGAGAAAGAAAGAGAGAGAGAGAGAGTGTGTGGGACCGACAGAGGCAGACAATAGGTGAACTGATTGTCACACGTCACCCTCAAATTGCTTCAAAAGTTATTTCCAACGTGTTTAATGGCTAATTTATCATTATATATATATATATATATATATATATATATACATGTGTGTGTGTGTTTGTGTTTTATTTCTGTGTAAGATCAAACATTCTATAATAACTAGCTAAAGCAGGCGTCACACCATGCCGACTTGAGCCACGACTGACGTGCCGACCTTCGGCGGAGAGCTTAAGGATTTGGGGGGGTGAGTATTGGACGGGACGCAGTATGGATGGCCACGCTGCCTGACGGCGTAGAGCGGCGCCCATGCAGGACTGAAGGTGAGACCTAGGTCGCCGCTGGAGTGCCGATCTGTGGCGTAGCGCGTTGACAACGACCCGACGAACGGCATCGACAGGAGGTAGGGCGGCATCAATATGCATTACTGTGCCGATGGACGGCGACCCCTTCAGTATGGACGGCTGATTATTAACTGATTATTTCAGTTAATTCTGTTATTTTATTATTATTATTAATTTAATTATGTATTGAATGGTGTTATTTTTCATTTTTTCTGTAATTAATATACATAATCTTATATTTTGATGGTTATTGATAATATATTTATTATTTAATTACTTAATTTTGTCGTTTATTTATATATTATATATATATATTATATATTATATATATATATTATATATTATTTATATATTATATATTATTTATATATTATATATTATTTATATATTATATATTATTTATATATTATATGAAGAAATCCGGCTTCGCCGGAGACATTTTTCTATGGAAAAATGTACAAAGTTAGCCTGCTGTCAAACAAAAATAAAAAATATGCTGGCTCGCTACCGCTCACCAGTAAAAAATTGACACCTGGATGGGGATAAACGTCTTAAAACAGTAGGCTGAATGGGGCCAAATAGATACAAGCCAGAGAAAGATAGAAGAGGACAGAACAAAAACAGGTCACCCCCCTTAATTAAATAAATATGCTATACCTTTGATTAACCCTACTTATTATTGATAATATATTTATTGTTTAATTATTTAATTATGTCGTTTATTTATATATTGACCGTTAGGGCATCGTTGGGTCGCCGCAAGCCGGCGCTGATCCCCGCAGGTTGTTATGGTGACGCCGCCTGACGCAGACTTCATTTATGGTGCCGTGTGCCGCCGTGTGCCGCCGCACTGACGCCTACCTTTTCCCGTCAAGCGCCATCAAGCGTCGTCACACGCCATTAGCCTCCCGTCCCCTTCACGTCCCATTTTTTGACCTCACTCCACGCCGACTTGATTTTCAAAGTTCTGCATGTTGAACTTTTGAGGGGGTATGTGAAGACCCATCCCGACCTCTTTGTTATGTTGGCGACGGCCCATGATGCGTGGCGACGTAGACCAAGACTGTCCACGAACCTTAGGTCGCGGACAGTCTTGGCCTAAAATCGGCTAGGTGTGATGCCTGCTTAACCCGTAACTCCACCCCCCTGCAGGCCTCACCCACCCATACACCAAGCCCACTATCACCCACAACCACACTTAGCTCACCACATAACCCCTCTCAGCCCCAGCCACACCTACTGGAGTTGTCTACACCAGTGTGCAGATATTATCTGGAAAGAAGGTGCTACTTTGGTCAAAGGGGCGATTATAATGGGAAGTCATGTAGATTTGCTCATCCCAAAATTTGCAACAACCTAACCAGTCATGGAAAATGTAGATTTGGTGAAATCTGCAAATACCACCACCCATCCCTTTGCAAGACATCACTTGAGAAAAAGACCTGCTACAATATGAAATGCCCAGCTTTTCATATTAACCCACTCCGACATATGACGCGATTTTGAGCCGATTAGGGATACTTTAAAGCCTTTGTTACCATCAGGGGAATTTAGAAACCTTTAGTTTAGTTACTTCAACCTCTGCAGTTGTCTTTAAGTTAGTTGTGGGTAGAAAACTAATTTTTGGGAGGTAATTATAAGAGTGAGATAACTTTATTTCTTATTGCTAATCTGGCAACCTCTGCGTCATATGAGTCTGAAGGGGTTAAAGGGACTTGGAGATATGCTAGATCTAACACTAATGGTAGCCAAAAAAACTATCTAGCTATGCGAGGACGAGACAGAGGAAAAAGACAAGGAGGGAAATGGCAGATGAAGATGAAGAGACTGAGGGAGATGGAAGAGCACATAGAACACCTCGAGCACTTCCTGGCCTCCCAAGAGTGGCAAATACATCCCGAAGACTATTAGGTGCACATAGTACTCCAAACACTCCCTCCCCAATCTTGTTTGCAAATATCCAAGGCCTAAAAAATAGAACCACGAACAAAGTACCATTCATTAGGGGCCTGCTAGAAGAAGGAAACGCTATATTTGCGGCTCTCACAGAAACTCACATTAAAGATCAGGAAGATAGTGAGGTATGGATTCCTGGTTACAACCTACATAGGGCGGACAGAACGCATAGAGGTGGAGGTGTAGCCTTGTACATTCATGACTCACTGATATGTACTGAATTCTTAAATAACAGTAACGAAGTGGTGGAAATACTTGGGGTTAAAATAGAATCCCTAAATTTAGCAGTTATTGTTACATACAGGCCTCCAGACTCATCCCTAGAAGAATTCAAAACCCAGCTCAACAAAATAAAATCAGAAGTGGAAACCCTGGGGAACCCAACACCAAATATTATATGGCTAGGAGACTTTAACCTACCAAACATTAAATGGAGACAACTAGAAAATCAGGTAGTGGCAAATAACACCGGAGAAGTAAATACAAATACGAGAGAGCTTTTTGAACTTTGCGATTTTTTTAGTCTTACCCAACATATTGCCGAACCCACACAAAACAATATCTTAGATCTGGTCTTCACAATGACTCTCTAGTACACAGCATTAACATATCGGACACAACATACTCAGATCATAAATTAATTGAGACCAAAACAACCTTAGCAAGTGTACAGAGAACCTCAGAATCGAGAAAAAAAAACGGCCCCTTCAGTAAATTTAACTTCAATAACAAAAACATTAGGTGGGAAGAGGTAAATCAAGAAATGGAGGAAATAGACTGGGAAGATTTAATGAATAACCTGACACCAGCAGAATGTCTAGTCCTAATAACAGAAACCATGACCCAAATCTGTAGCCACCATATACCTGCAAGACAAACAAGACGAAGAAGCAAACAAGATCGGGAAAGGAGGAGGCTGTACAGAAGAAGAAAATTACTCACACAAAGACGCACACATCAAAATCTACAGGAGAGACAAAAGGCCAAAATAGATAGAGAAATTGTGGAAATTGAACAAAGGCTAAGAATATCATATGAACTACAACATAATTATGGAAGAGGAGAGGAAAGCTATTGCAGGTATAAAGGAAAATTCCAAATACTTCTTTTCATATGCCAAACAAAGGGCTAAAACAGCATCAAACATCGGCCCACTAAGCAAAGGGGACGGCTCTTTCACAGGGGACAAAAAGGAAATGAGCGAACTCTTACGCAGACAGTATGAAATGGCATTCAGTGAGCCTGATGAAACAAAAATCATCAGAGACCAAAATATATTTTTCATGGAAAACTCCCCCACGGAAACCCCCCAGATGCTGGATATTGATTTCAGTCCAAAAGACATAGAAGAGGCCATTTCCAACATGCCATCCCACTCGGCACCAGGCCGGACTTATGGAATTCGATCCTAATGAAGAAATGTAAGGAAAACCTCTCAAAACCCCTGGCTATAATGTGGAGAAGGAGTCTAGACACTGGTGAAATACCAGATAGCTTGAAAAATGCAATAATTGCCCCACTGCATAAAGGAGGGAGTAAAGCACTACCAAAAAACTACCGCCCGGTAGCTCTGACCTCCCACAACATTAAAGTTTTCAGGCGAGTCCTGCGAAGCAAAATCTCAACATTCATGGAGGCAAATGAACTACACAACACCGGTCAACATGGGTTCAGAGCGGGAAGATCATGTCTCTCACAACTTTTGGAACACTATGACAAAATTCTTAAAGCGCTAGAAGAAAAGAAAAACGTGGATGTCATTTACACCGATTTTGCTAAGGCATTTGATAAATGTGACCATGGTATAATAGCCCACAAACTAAAAGCAAAAGGTATAACGGGGAAAATCGGACGGTGGATATACAATTTCCTCGTAAACCGAAAACAATCAGTAGCAGTAAACCAAGTCACATCTGAGCCTTCGGATGTCAAAAGCTCAGTGCCCCAAGGAACAGTGCTAGCGCCCCTTCTGTTCCTCATACTAATTTGCGACATAGATACCAACACCAGACACAGTATGGTGTCGTCTTTTGCTGATGACACAAAATGAAGCAAGATAGTAAACACACAAGAGGACACGGGGCCGACCGCAGGAAGACATGCATGTAGTGTTCCAGTGGACCAGGGAAAACAACATGCAATTCAATGAAGAAAAATTCCAACTAATACGGTACGGAGATAATAATGGTGTTAAAGAAATTACAAATTACTTAACAGAATCTAACCACATAATAGAACAGAAAGACAGTGTGAAAGACCTTGGGGTATTAATGTCTGATAATATGGGTTTCAAAGTACATAATCAGGTCAAAGTTGCGGCTGTGAAACGTCTAACGGGTTGGATTCTGCGTACATTTAAAACATGCGGTGAATTACCTATGATAACGCTCTTCAAATCTCTAGTGCTACCACGGCTTGAATACTGTAGCGTATTAACATCCCCATACAAAGCAGGTGAAATAAATTACTTAGAGAGTGTACAAAGAAATTTCACTTCGCATATAAGTTCGATAAAACTGCTACACTATTGGGAGCGTTTAAGAGCACTGAATCTGTACTCACTGGAACGTATTAGAGAACGTTACCTAATAATATACACGTGGAAAATCGCAGAGGGTTTAGTACCAAACCTACATACTCCGACAGTCATGAAATTCAGTGATAGGAGAGGCTGGGAATGCGAAATCCCCCGGATGAATAACAGGGGTGCTATGGGCTCTCTGCGAGAGGGTTGGTTATCACACAGAGGCCCACATCTCTTCAACAAACTCCCACGGCGAGTAAGAGAGATAAGGGACGTCTCGTTAGACAACTGAGCCTCGATGTCGAACTGCAAAAAGTGCCAGACGAGCCCATCCTCGCAAGGGAGCGAGCTGTAGCTTCAAACAGTCTACTGCACCAAATCACCACCCATAACGAGGGGCGTCGTGCTCCTTGGTGCCGCTAGAAGAGTGGCGAACACATCAAAAGGTATCAAAAGGTAAAGGTAACCCACCTGTCCCAAAGTAGGGTGACCGCTCTCTACCCTCCAATTTTTGTTTTTCTTCTATATTCCAACTACTCCCTCTCGGGCATAGGCTGATAGCCTTTACACTCTACCGCTGAACACGGTGAGGCCCGCGAGGTCTTGTTCCAGCCTAGGGAGTGAGACATGCGAAGCACCTATTCACGGCTCGAACCCAACTCCATCTCTGAAGCTGCTTCGCCTCTGCGCCTCACAGTCTCACTCTCCAGGCTCGGACCCTCACTCTCAGAACGCCACCTATTGAGCAATTAACTCACTAGGCATTGCCCCCCTGTAGCATATTTTGAATATGGGAATAATCATACAGTGCTATTTAATCAGGGAACAATGAGGGTATTTTGTTTTGGCATTTCAGTTTGCTGTGGTAATGCACTGAAACTAGGTACAGCACAAATTCCATTCCAATAATATCTTCCCATTGACATATTGAGATTCGAACCCGGGTCCATAGGATTACCAGTCCAGTGGCAAGACCACTCTGCCACACCTCCCCTAACTGTCATCCAATTGCTCTAATTTCTTGCATCTCTGAAAGCATTTGAAACTATTTTAAATTAACACACATTTTGGCAATAATCTTCCCAAAATAGCCATACTTTCAGATAGCCAGTATGGTTTCCTTAACCCAGGGACTGCAGCCAGACTCTACTGGGCGAAAGCGGCCAGGCTCTTAAGATCCAAGGCATAAGAAATACCTCTCAACACATCACAGTGGTACTCAAAACAAAGCAATTTGTGATTAGGCGAGATAATTCCCCTCCAATACTTTCTACCACTCCTACCTATGTGTCCATCCCCTTTCACCCCCCCCCACCCTGTTCCCCTGTCCTCAATTATCGAGTATTTTCCCTGTTATTCCCGATATTTGCAGAGTATTTTTGTGCAAGGACGGCTAGGTGAGAGGGGGGAGGATAGGGGAGTCTTTCTTCAACCCTCTGAGCCAGTCTCAGACTTCCCCCGTCTCTCAGTACCATGCGAGACACAAGAGAGGGAGAGTGTCTCTCTCTCGCCGGTCCGAGTCAGATTATGACCACGGCGCTAAAATATATGATTTTCGCCAGCCAATTACTGTTACCACTTGTTTTATTGCTTTCCAATGTTTATATGTTCATATTAAAAGTAAAATAGGCATATCTATCTAAAATAGGCATATATGGATAAGTATTAATTATATATTATATGGTAAATTTACTCTTTTCGTCAGGAATGCACAAGAATACTTTCGCATTGCGGGCACTTTCAAATACCATAGCTGCGCAGCTTATGAGTTAAATCCTGCTCTACTGGTGATCTCCTTGCTCATCTCACTAATTCTTGGTCATCCTCCCTTCGGAACTTCGATCAGACTATTTCTATTGCGCTAGACATATCGAAAGCCTTCGTTAGAGTCTGGCACAAATCTCTATTTTCCAAACTACCCTACTCTAGTTTCTATCCCCCTATCTGTGCTTTGACTCTAATTTCCTATCTGACCGCTCAATAGCTGCATTTGTGGATGACCATCACTCACTTCCTCAACCTATCATCACTCACTTCCTCAACGTATCAACTCTGGTGTTCCTGAGGGTTCTGTCCCATCTCCAGTTCTCTTTCTAATATTACAAAATTATCTCCACAACTGTACCTCTAGTCCTATCCACTCATATGCTGATGACTCTACCTTACACTGTTTAACTAGGTTTTCACAACAACCCAGCATGCAATCACTCCAAAACTCACATGTCATAGTACTCGTACCTGCTGATCTATCAATTATTTCGTATTGGGGCAGAAAACATATTGTTACTATCAATACCTCCAAGATCCAATTTATCCTTCTATCTACCGTTCGCATACTTCCATAAGAGTATCAATTACCTTTCAAAAATACACAAATAAAACCTTCATCTTCTCTCAATATTATTGATGTATTTTTTTCTTTCGACCTTTCTTGGCAAGATCCTATTACCACTCTTGCTAAAAACAGCTTCCCAGAAGCTAGGTGTGCTCAACGGTCTCCGTGGGTTCTTCACCCTCACACAGCTTCTTGCTCTGTATAGGAGCACAGTGCACCCATGTATCGAGTATCATACGTATGTGTGGGGATGTTCCACTCATACCGCACTTCTCGAAACAGTAGAGTTAAAAACATTTCGCCTTATCAACTCACTTACTCTTACTAGTTCCCTACAATCTCTTTCTACACACCACAATGTTGCATCTCGTTCACTCTTCTATTGCTATTACAACAAATCAGTGTTCTTCAGAATTCTCTGTGCATCCCCCAACCCTTGGGGCGAGTGCCTTTCAACACTCTATTCTGTCCAGTTCTCCAACCCAAGAATTAGCAAATTGTCTGTCTTTCTTTTACTCAACAAGTGAACTCTCTCCCTAAATCAATCATTCTTTTATCCTATGACTGAGACTGCTTAAACTTTGTGTGTCCAGGCATTTTCCACTTAATGTTCCTTGGATTTGGCTCTCTGTCACTCCTTTGGCTTTCAGGGAGACACATGTTACAGGCTGCCTGCCTTTTGTCTCCTGTATACACATACAGTAGAGAAACACAATTATGGCTACAATTAATCGATTTTACTCAGCCTTGAAGGCTCCCTAAGTATCGAAGGTATTGGTTTGAATTAACCCTCTGATACTGATAATCCCTTCCTAAACTCAATAATACCTACCAATTACAGCCAATATATAAGAACGAAAAACGTCATCGTATAATCAAAGAGTTAAATGGTCAAGAATGTGAAACCAATTGCGAAAAACAAAACGAATTAACAAGATTTTTTAACTTGGATTTCTGTCAGCATATTATCGACTTTGTTTGGCCAGCGTCACTTGTCTTACAAACTTTGACGAGAACCATGAGGAGGAGTTACGAGACAAACGACAAAAGTCTTGTTTGCACATTTTCTTTTCACAGGGGCTCGGAATCATAAACTCGCCGTAAGTTATGGTGAACTGAACCTTTTCCAAAAGAAAAACCTTGTATACATTATGGGAGTCTTTTAGAGTTAACCCCTTCTGGACCATCGACACATTCTATATATTTTATTCAGGCTACTACTATTCGATATTATTCAGTTTAAGAAGTATCTCTAGTAATTATAAGGCATCGAACTATCTCAATCCACCCTTTTGACTATCATAGATCCTTCTTAAGCTGCATACATTCGACTAAATATAGCTAGACTAAAATATAACAGACGTCGCTGGTACAGAATGGGTTAAGAAAGAACATTCGATTCAGTCTGAAATATTACCGATAAGTTACAGTTGACATAACACCAAAGTCACCAGATCCACTTACTAATAGTCTGACAAATATGTTCAGTTGTGGTGATGAATACATAAACGTCTAGCAATGATAAAAACAAAAGAGTGAGCATAAACTAATTAAATAGCTAGTGTGGTAATTTGGTCATTCTACAGGTGGAACATTCGTAATGGAAGAATTATAATAAATTCTATTTTTTTTTAAAGAGAGAGAGAGTGAGAGTGAGTTGGCAATATAATAGCATTTGAAACATCTAATACAAAAATGTCGGAAAAGTGAAACAAAATTATTACGCAGCCTGATTGTAATTTAAATCAGAGGAAGGAATCTGTTGGCTCAGGGCCTTTACATGAATTATATTAAACGTACTGTTGTCTTCCCCTCTCCTACTACTAAACGTTGGATTCATCAATACCTGGAATGACTTCTACCGTGAAGATCATCTGTTTGTAGCAGATGGAGTCCATCTGAACCAGGTGGGAGCAGCAAGATTTGGCCGCCTGCTTCACGATGCAGTAAAAGATTTTAGGAGAAAAAGAAGAGCCAACCAAGGACCACCAGGGATGACGTTCGAGACCCGAGGACCACCAGGGACAAGGATCGAGGACCGTGGACGACCAGGGGCGACGATCGAGGACCGAGAACTACCAGGGACGACGATCGAGGACATAGAGAACGGAGGACCACCAGAAACAATGATCGAGGACACCGAGGACCGAGGACAACCAGGGATCGAGGACTGAGGGCAGACAGGTACATAAATGTAGGTCCGAGCAGAACCAATAATATGAATAAAGAGCATTCCGTGAATTCCAAATCCAAAACTTTGAATATTTTCTATGCAAACGCTCGTAGCATATGCAATCAATTTTCAGATTTAGAGGAACTAGTGTTTACGGAAAATTACGATGTTATTGGCATAACAGAATCTTGGCTCAATGCAGAAGACAGAGACTTTTTAGCAGAGTATTCACTTCCTGGTTATGTAATGTTTGAGAAAAGCCGAATTAATAGAAATGGAGGTGGAGTTTTATTTGTTATCAAAGAAAGTCTTAACCCGACCCTCTTGTCAAAACCTCAAAATTAATTATGAACGTCGCCTAATTATATAAAAATAATACTTGCACTAATATACAGACCTCCAGCTCAATCAGTGCAAACTGACCAAAACATTTATGAGCAAATTGCAGACTTAAGTAACTCGCATGATACCGTAATTTTTGGCGACTTCAATTTACCTGTGACCAAGTGGGGAGATAGTATTACTTCACACTCTGGACAAGACCTGTATACAAATTTGCAAGAGAGTTCGCTATATCAATTTGTTAGATCTCCAACCCGTGGATATAATGTCCTTGACCTTGTACTTTCAACAAAAGAAGAATTGATAGAGAATTTGAATGTCGGTGATGAATTCAGTAACAGCGACCATCGTACGATAACTTTCAGTTTAAAGTTTACTAGTAACGAACCAAATAGCAGCATCGAGAAAGTCCCTAATTTCAAGCAAGCAAACTTTCGTAAACTTAGAGCAATGTTTAAAGAAACTGACTGAAGCTTTTTAATTAACAATAACGACATAAATACATCTTGGGAATCATCCGCAAACACTTACCTAAAAGCAGTGCAAGACTGCATACCATCGAAAATACGGCGTACAGGCCATAATGATAAGCCCAAATGGTGGAATAAAGATATTTCAAACTGTCTGCTTGCTAAAAAGTTTGCTAATGATAGATTAAAATCCTCACAAAATGACGAAGAACGGGTGAAATTTGTAGAACTACGACGCAAAGCCAAAAGGTTAATTAAACAAAGTAAAAAGACCCTGGAGTTACATGTTGCGAATCAAAGTAAAACAAACCCAAAATAATTCTATAGTTATATCAGAAAGAAGAGAGTAGTTACTTCAACTGTTGGACCGTTAGTCGATGAAAATGGAGAATATACCAAAGACGAAGTACAAATGAGTAATGCCCTCAATACCTTCTTTGCATCAGTTTTTACAACAGAAGACCTCAGTGATATCCCTACACCATCGCCGATTCAGATTGATAATTCAGATGTTCTAAGCAATATCACCGTTACAGAGAGAGAAGTATCGAATTGTTTAGATAAACTCAAGGTAAATAAAACGCCTGGACCTGATACAATCTCGCCTAGAGTTCTAAAGGAAGCTAAGGATGAGCTCTCCAAACCACTGACATTTCTATTCAATAAATCCTTGCAGTCTGGAACTATGCCTGATCAGTGGAAGCTAGCCAACATAACACCGATATTAAAAAAAGGCAGCAAATCCCTACCCAGTAACTATCGTCCAATTAGCTTAACCTCAGTTGTATGTAAAATGCTAGAAACGCTCATAAGAGACAGACTCGTAAATCACTTAGAGGAAAATAACATACTTAAAGATACTCAACACGGCTTCGTAGCAAACGTTCCTGCTTAACAAATCTCTTAGACTTCTTCCACGATATCCTCAATCTCTATGATGAGAGTAAAGCTGTAGATATTATATACCTTGATTTTCAAAAGGCCTTTGACAAAGTTCCCCACAAATGTTTAATGCTAAAACTAAAATCGCATGGAATACAAGACGGTGTGTTGAAATGGATAGAAAATTGGCTCTGCGACAGAAAGCAAAGAGTAGTCATAAACGGTAAGGCATCTAAATGGACCAATGTAAGTAGCGGGGTACCCAGGGACCAATTCTCTTTCTAATTTACATCAACGACATAGATGAGGGTCTCGCCTGTACAATCTCAAAATTTGCTGACGATACAAAAATTGCAAATAGCGTACTCTCAAAAGAACAAGTTGATGATATGCAACACAATCTAGATAAGTTGTCACGTTGGGCCCAAATTTGGCAAATGAGTTTCAATGCGGATAAATGTAAAGTACTACATATCGGATACCAAAATGAGAAAGCAAACTATTCGATGAATGGCACTCAGCTCAAGAATGTAAACAGAGAAACCGATCTGGGAGTAACAATATCGAGTAACCTAAAACAGAGTTAAAAATGTTCAGAAGTTGTTAAGAAAGCAAACAAAATAATTGGCTTGATAGGCAGGTCATTTGAGCATAAATCCAAAGAAGTAATTCTAACCCTTTACAATTCCTTAGTCCGCCCTCTTCTGGAATACTGCGTTCAATCCTGGTGCCCTTATTACCAAATGATATAGACAAGCTAGAACGAATTCAACGTAGAGTTACCAAAATTATACCTAGCCTAAAGAACAAACCATACGAAGAGCGTCTTAGAGAATTAAATCTATTTCCTTTAACCCAGCGCAGATTAAGAGGTGACTTAATTCAAGTGTTCAAAATCATCAAAGGCATCGACAATATGAACTGTAGTAAGTACTTCACTATCGACAAATCTAATTACACGCGGGGAAACGGGTGCAAAATTATCGGCAAATCTTTTAACTCGCACGAATCTAAGAATTTCTTCTTCAATCGAGTTGTCAACTTGTGGAATGGGCTTCCCCGAGACGTTATAGACTGCAGCACCGTTGATTCATTTAAACTTCGCCTAGACAAATATCTTGCATCAAACCCGCGACTGACTGCGTTTGTAAATTAATAACTTTATTTTATCCCCCCCCCCCCCCTTCAGTTACTTACCCACCTGTCCCCTACTAACTTCCTATTCCTGCCACGGACATTAGTTCCTGGGCAGTAGTTCCCTTTCCAATGTTCCCTTACCCACTCTAAACCACTGTTTGGACAATTGATCCTCAGTGTTTTGGAGGACAAGCAGCCTAGAAGGGTCACCAGACCTGTTGTTGCTTGATTTCCTTTGTACTCCTTTGTACTTCTCCCATATTATTATTTCGTCCTCCATGCCTACTTTGGTCCGACAAATGTTATATTGATGGCCAGAACCATTTATTATTGGGGATTAGTAAATTTAGGTTTTCATGCATCCCACTTTCTTATCAATCTCTTTGCGTTCCTCTTGACTTTTTCTTAGAAGCGGCAAACTACAATTAGACCATAGAGGGTAAGGCAGTCACGATCCTGCCCAAAAGATCATTCCAATGGCTGGTAATTCACAATTCTGGGGTGGAGAGATAAAATTGTGTTATATTTGTATTTTTGTCTGGCCCAATGGTAGTTGAGGCCTGCACTACTGTGAACCTGCAGATATATAAATAAAAAGTAACATTAAAATGAAGAAAACTAATTAATTGCTTTTGAAAGGTTAGACCTCGGTCATGAAAAAGGAAATTGAGATGAAAAAGCAAGAACAAAGAAAACAGAGCGTGAGCAGACGACGAATGAAATACAACTAAGAAGGAAACAAATTCTAGGTAATTCAGGTTGATTAGAGATTATATTACATATACTGTATATATATATATATATATATATATATATATATATATATCAGGGTGTCCCGTGAGTTTTGTCAAATACTTCCAGAGACGAAAGATTAAGTAATTCTAAGTAAAACCTGTTATATACACATAGGCTTTTGGGGGCATTGTTTTGTAGTTATGGACCCATACAGTCGGCATTTTAGAGTTTTTTGTAATTTCTAACCCCAACTTTATCGGATGTAATTCTTTCACCACTGATATGTTTCAGTGCTAAAATACTTGATGCGTTACATTTTGTTTGTACTGCAAATCATATGTACAATACTATGCATAAGTAACTGGTACTATACTACATGATCAGCTTGGAGTCATAGAGCATCAATTGAGGGAAAACACTAGCTTGGAGCCTGTGGTTAAATTTGATGTTATAATTATTTACCTATCTCTCAGTACAAGCCACAGCTCGCTGGGAAACGCTGTGGCTAAAAGTCTTATAGCTTCACTATTATAATATTTTCATTATGGTTATGGTTATCATTTGGCAATTTTAATTATACTTGAAACGATCTGTGGGAGAATGGGTGGATGATTGATATATATTTTACCTATTAGCATTGCTAAAATAAAACTGCCTATGTTGCATACAATCGGCCAGTGTTAGCAAGAATAGAATGAACAAATATTGCCAGGTTACTGAAATAGTTAACATGTTGATGACAGAGAGTTCCATTAGTAAGATCAGTGGTCCCCATCATTCCCTGTCTTGGAAACAGTACCGAGCCCAGAGAAGACAATCAGGCACCATTGGTCAACACTACGTCAAGGGTTGTAGTAACCACTTTGTGCGTCATCTAGACTTATCACCTGCATTAACACCACCAGACAGTGGTGGAATATACAGGCTATACGATGCTTATATGCAGGGTTGGATTAATATAAACATGCCAATGGTGCATGTTTAGCCATCCTGTAGATCCTGATATAAGAGAGAAAGGCAATTTTTTCCTTTGGAAGTAATTTTAATGCGATATCTTTCAAACATCTGCGTTATAGTCCATGAGCCAGGCCAGATATCGGTACCACCTGGGGTGACTAAACACGAATGGTACTAAAATGTTTATAGAGTGACTGTAAGTACATTAAGATATGATAGCCTTCTCGCACTGGTAGCTTAGTCTAATTTTTTTGATGCAATAGGGGCGCTACCCAAAAATAAAGATTTTTAGCGTGACGCTCGGCGTTTTCCTCATTTTCTTTAAAATCCATCACACAATCATCGCGAAACTTTGAACACCTATGTAGAATTATATTCTCTACCAGAGTTGTTCCTAGGTATTTTTCAAATTTCCTCATATTTCGGAATATACTCTATATTTTGGGTATTTTCCTCTAAATCTAGAATAAATCCTTAAATATGGGGAACATTGAAAAATATATTCTAACAGCTCTTGTAGCTTATTTGATTCTCTACAAGAATTATTCCGATGTGTATTTCAAGTTTCTCCATATTTAGGGGTTTATTTCATATTTGGGGATTTTTGGTTATATTTTGGGGATAATTTATTATTGGAAGGAGCAAACATATGTAGAGTGGTTTCCATGTAATGTGTTTGTTTGTTCATGGTTTAATGGTGATATTTTTTGCAGGTGTGTGTCGACTGTTTGACGGCAGGATGGAACCATCTGCGAGGAAGAGAGCACGGATCGACTGTATCATCCACTGCTCTGATGATGACAGCGATGCTCTGGTGTCACCACAGGATTTGGACTCCTGGAACACATTGCTCAGGGCTGCAGAAATCAGGCAGCATGATCCAGTCCTGGAAGCAGCCAAGGGCCTTGAAGAAGGAGGAATACCACACATACATTATCACCGTAAATGTCGTAGTCTCTTTACAATGAAGAAGTCACTGGATTCTATCCTTGCCAAGGGTGTCAAGATAGAATCAGCAAGCGTCGACCCCAGGAGGAGGGCATCAAGGGATGCCCCTAGTACTAGCAGGGTGTATGCCAAAGGATGTATCTTCTGCGAGAAGTCAAGCAAGTACATAAAAACAACAAAGACAAGGGAGCCACTCATACAGTGTGTTGAGCTACGAGCAGATGAGAAGATTCGCAGAGCAGCAATAAGGAAACTCAACCAGAGAATCCTTGGTTTAGTTAGCAGAGACCTTGTTGCTGCAGAGGGTCACTACCACAAGTCGTGCTACAAACTCTTCACAAAAGATGATTTCCCAGCGGCCGCCAGGTCGGGTGCAGGTGAAAATCAGGAAGAAAGCGAGGAAGCACGCTACGAAGAGGTTGAGACAGAAGCCCTCGAGGAACTCTGCTTGTATATAAGGACCAAATTATTCCCCAACCCAGAGGTACTGCCTATGACAAACCTCACATCTAGGCTTGAGAGATCCATGATGTCCCGTGGTATTATCCAACTGAAACCAGAGACAAAGAAACATGTTCGCCGAAAGATTGAAACCGAGTTTGGAGAATCACTACGCTTTGTCCCAGATGAGAAAGGAAAGCTTCTAATCTATCCACGCAGCCTCTCAATGGACGACCTTGCCCGGCAAGCACACAAAATGGCAAAAGACCTGCAAGAAGCAAGAGCAGCTAACTCTGAAGATATCTTAACCAAAGCAGGAATGCAGCTGAGGAATGAGATCAATAAACAAGATGTGAGTCAGCCATGGCCTCCCGATACAGATCAGAATGTCATTCCTGCAGCAGTCACTCAATTCCTGCACACCCTGCTGACAGGAGAGTGTGAGTGTGAAACTCCCTCTGAAAGAGCTCAACGTCTTGCCACTTCCTTTGGCAGTGACTTGGTCTTTGCTGTTACCAGTGGCAAGACAAAACCACCCAAGCACGTACTGCTGACCAATGCTGTAAAGTCTTTGACAGGAAACACAGAACTGATCCGAACTCTGAATCGTCTTGGTCACTGTGTGTCTTACTCAATGTTTGAGGAGATCGATACAGCCCTTTGTATCCAGAAGCTGGAATGCTCAAAGGATGACATTCCACTGCCAGCAAACATCTACCCTGGTGTGTTCACAACCCTGGCCTGGGATAACATTGACCGACTTGAAGAGACCCTAAGTGGAGCAGGTACTTCTCATAGAGTCAATGGCATTGCTGTCCAGTCCAAGGTTGCAGGCTCTGTGCCAGAGAAAGTCCTGCCAGAGATTACCAAGTCCAAGATAAGAAGCATCACTCAGACATCATCAATGCTGCCAATATACAATGTTGGGCGGCGGGCAGGGCCACCTAGGATTGAGACTGCGTATGTCGACACTACCAAGGAAGTCCAGGATTCAAAGACAAAGAACCATATCTGGCTTCTTACTCGAATGTCAGACCATGAGGACCAGTCCATCAGCAGTTGGACTGGGTTCAACATCAAAATGCGCAGAGACATTGCAGTGGTTCAGGACACTGTAAGCTACCTGCCCACTATCAATGCTCCCGCAACAGAAATGTCCACCGTTAATGAAATCTTGGAACAAACGCATGCTATCATGCAGTCCTTACAGCTTAACAAGATTGTGTGCGTGTTTGATCAAGCACTCTATGCCAAAGCTGCCGAAGTTATCTGGACACAAGAGAAGTTCAAGAACATTATCATCAGGATGGGCGTCTTCCACACAATCTGTAATCTCATCTCCACCATAGGAAAGAGGTTTCAAGATGCAGGTCTTAGAGATCTGTGTGTGGAATCAGGTATCATCGCAGAAGGATCAGTGTCAGGAGTGATGAACGGCAAGAGGTACAACAGAGCAGTGAGACTACACAAGCTCGTGTATGAAGCACTGATGAGGCTTGCATGGAAAGGCTTCCTTTCATGGCTAGAAGAAAACCATTCAAGGGACATACGCCATCTAGATGAAACACTGAAGGACATCAACAGCTTTCACAGCAATGTGTCTCAGGGACTCTTTCAAGAGCTGATGGAGAGTGAATCATGCACACATATCATGAAGCTTTTCCAAGTTTATCTTGAGACCCTCAGAGATGAACACAACCTCTCAGCATTCTGGATGTCATACCTGGACATGGTTGAGATCATGCTGGACTTAATTCGAGCCTCCAGAGAAGGCAACTGGATGCTCCACCTAGGAGCAATCCGACAGATGATACCGTGGTGTTTTGCCTATGACAAAGTGAACTATGCCCGGTTCCTAACCTACTACTATGCCTTGATGTCTCGACTGCCCATTGAACACCCAGAGGTCCATGAACACTTCATGCAAGGTGGCTTTTCGGTCCAGATCGGTAGCAAGAATCCCTTTGGACGGATCCCTGTGGACCAGACAATCGAAGAGACGATCAACAAAGACACCCAGACACCAGGGGGCACAAAAGGCTTCAGCCTGAAAGGCGGAGCTGTCGCCAGGTACTACCTGACATCGGAGTATCGCAGCAGGTACTTAAGGCAGCTCAGGACTATGGTAGTAGGCCAAAAGTATACTGACTTCAGCCACCCAGACCTACAGATGGCCAGGATTAGAAGAGATGAGGCCGATGTCCAATCTTTAGTTCAACTGATGGAGACCAGCTGGTTGAACCCCTTCAACGCAGAGCAAGAAGATCTTGTCAGTTTGTCAACTGCGACTATGGCACCACCAGAAGTTGTCAAAGACCATCTAGGGGCCTACAGAATAGGAGAGGATGCATATCAAGCCTTCAAGGAAGAGCGCCTGGAGATCGATACGCCAACTATACAGTTTCATGACACGATGACGAAGACGAAACTGAGAACGTTCACTAACATCAGAATGAAGCCACGCTCACAAGACCATGCCAAGGAGGCTATCTTAAAGGCTGACAGGAACCTATTTGGCCAGATGATCCTTGTTGCCGAGAACAGAAAGCTCAAAATGAGTGATGTCTTGGCTCATCCCCTTGGGCCTTTGCCTTGGGCACTTGCCAGCGGTGATGGGTCTCTCCGCAAGACCAACAAGGCTGCCCTAGCAAAGGAGTTAGAGAGGAATGTTTCTCCTGCAGAAGTGATACCCGAGCCCTCTGCTACCATAATTGATGGGATGAGCCTGGTCCACAAACTGAAGGGAAACGACAAAACTTTTTCACAGCTTGCAGGTACAGCACTGAGTCACGCTGTTCATGAAGGTGCTAAGAGCAGGCGCATTGATGTTGTGTTTGATATCTACAAGGAGACATCCATCAAGGATGCAGAACGAGCCAAAAGAAGTGCAGGCACAGGAATTCATTTCAAGAACATTCAACCTGGGCACAACATCCAGCAGTGGAGAAAGTTACTCGGTAGTTCCTCCAACAAGGCAAGTCTTATCAAGTTCTTGGTAGAAGAATGGAAGGCACCACAGCACAGGGAGAAGCTCAAGGACAAGGAGCTGTATGTCACATGTGAGCAGCGCTGCTTCAAGACCACCAAAGAGCAGTGGGAAGAGGCTCCTGAGCTTAAGTCAACTCAAGAAGAAGCAGACACACGCCTTCTTCTCCATGCACTTCATGCAGCAGAATCTGGGAACAAGTCTGTCATCATCACTGCAGAAGATACAGACGTCATGGTGTTGTGTCTTGGCATGTGCCACAAGATCCCATCCCATCTGTTCCAGAAGTGCGGGACGAAGAACCGGACAAGATTCCTGGATATCACCACACTGAGCCGCACACTGGGAGGCAGCGTGTGTGATTCATTGATTGGTATGCATGCCTTTACAGGCTGTGATACCGTCAGTGCATTCGCTGGCCGAGGGAAGATGACGACACTCAAGCAGGTGAAGATGGACAAGACATACCAGGATGCTTTTCACGAACTTGGACGCTCATGGGAAGTGTCTCCTGAACTCTTTGAGAAGCTACAGGAAATCACCTGCCACATGTACCTACCATCTACCCACACAACTAAGGTAAACAAGCTTCGGTATGAGCTGTTCTGTGCAAGACGTGGAGAGGTAGAGTCAAGTCAACTCCCTCCTTGTGAGGACTGCCTCTTCATGCATGCACTGCGTGCAAACTACCAGGCTGCGATCTGGAGGAGAAGTCTTCAGAGCCAGCCATTTGTTGCGAACCCAACAGACTGCGGTTGGATGACAGATGAGGACGGTAAGCTTGCCGTCAACTGGATGCGAGGCTCACCAGCACCAGATGCTGTTATGCAGCTACTGTCTTGCAAGTGTGTGCGGTCATGCGAACTCCCTAAGTGTACTTGCCTCAGCAATGGTCTAAAATGCACGGACATGTGCAGGTTACAGACATGTCAGAACACGGCTATTGAAGAAGAGCCGGTGGCACAACAGTCAGATTCCGAGTCTGATGTAGATGATATTTAGGAGTAGTAATTTGCCATAATAGTATGTACAAGCCCATGGCATGCTTAGTGTGTATTTACAGGACTTGTATTAAATGTGACAATTACTATATGCATTTTGTTGACATTTAGGCATTCCTGTCCCCAAATTTGACATTTAAAATTTTTTCGGAATTTTCGGTAGGGTATGTCTATTCAAGAAGTGATAACGACCATTAAGCTACCAATGTGCAAGGGCTATCATATCAAAACATAAACTAGAGACATGTAGCAAGCTAAATACACCTAAGAGAATTAGTCACCCCGGGTGGTACCGATATCCCAAAATTCGGGTCTTGGCTCATGGACTATTATATTTGATCTTTGATCATGTGAAATTCAGATCCCAAAACAAATTACATTTCCTGTGTTGCCATTGAGTTATATTTATTAAGAGTAAAAACAGTATTTGAGTGTATAGAAAGGCTAATGACACCACTCTTACCAAAATGGTGGAAATTTTATTATAGGGTCCCTCGTCCATCCTACAGGAAATATGAAGGTGGCGGTGATAAACATAATTTTCTTCCTTGGGATACGAAAATACTAATAATAAATCAAGCTGATCAAAGTTTGATTAATATGATAGTTTGTCATGTATGATATGCACATATATATATTTTGAACTGTTATAATACAAATGTAAACTGGAATTAAACTAGGAATGTTAAGCAAGACTGAACGAATAATATATTTCCAGATGTCCAATATGTAAAATTCTAGTGCAACGAAGATACACACACACACACACACACACACACACACACACACACACACACACACACACACACACACACACACACACACACACACACACACACACACACACAACATTTAACCTCTCTTCATCCTGATGTGTGGGTCGTCTCCTTGACTATTAATTTGTTCTACTTCTCGGTACACTTTATCAATTTGTGACCGGCTCTATCATGGAAGTGCATTATTTGTGGGTGCTATTTTGTATGTATCTTTGTGTTATAGTTGTCGCTCTACTTGGCCAGTTTACGAAGGCACAATCAAAGAATGTTCTTATGCTTGCGAGTTATATTTCCATGTATATGACTGTTTCATTACAGCAATATTATATTGATTTGCTATTATGTTTTGCTATTTGTCGCTGCCTTTACTCAGATTACAAAGAGCGCAATCATGGAATATGCGCATGCTTGATTAATGAAGTGATATCTTGCTTTGTTAATAATGTTGATTGCCTGGAGAGATATAAATTTACAAAAGGTCGTCGGAAACTTGCGATATCTACAATAATGTGACTTTGATTAAAGCAAAAAGTAGAGCCAGCAATGATAAATATAAACAAACATATGCCAGAATCCATAAAATATTTAATTTCAAAGTAATAAATGTGTTGATTCTAAACATACAATATTTATATAATTAAAGACATTGAAGGCAGTTAATTTAATTCACAAATATTAACACATGCACACGCTATGGAACACAAAAATAACTCCCTGGAATCTAATAGAATAAGACCCAAAAATCGTAACCAAGAGAAAATAAAGAGCGATGTGTAATAAAGTTAATGTGTCTGTCAGGGTGTGAGGAGATGAGGACTAATCAGAATGGAGTGAGAGGGGGGAGGGAGAGTGGTGAAGAAACCTCATTATCGATGGGTAGATAGAGATGGGCAGATACATACGTAAATATGTTAGAATTAAGTTTAATATCGTACCTAAATATATTATACGCTTCTCTCACCGTGAAGCGAATTTATAAATTATTAAATTAAACACTTAACATTTGTATATATTACTTTTGCGATTTAATTTTCTAACAATAATATCTTCATTTGGATCTTAGGCATTGATGAAAATTAAATGCTGAAATGTATAGCTTCTGCACCAAATCTGAAAACAATAACATTCCAAGAAACCCCCATCTCTATATCCGTGCCCACAGCTTTGTCGGCAGCCAATTTCCTGTATTCCAAACACTTCAATAATTATCTGTCGAGCTTTACTTGATTGGTATGACTTGCCTCAACAACACGAGTCTCCTATCGTGTATCTTACCGAACCTAACTCGATATTATGGTATGGTATTTATGTCCACACAGTTAGAAATCTGCATTATTCATGTCTCAAGCATTGTATTAGCTGACTGGGGTTTGTTAGTCAAGGGACCTAAATTGTACCTATCATGTGTGTGTGTGTGTGTGCGTGTGTATGTGTGTGTAAATACTCCTTTGTTAAGCACATTGATTGCACATAGTTAAACTACTTGGGTACACAGAAGTTTTAGTTACACATCATCCCTTCTCAATCGTCTTTTTTTATCAATTCTCGAACTCTCTCACACACATACAACTCTTCTATATCTCCATTCTTTCCATCGTCCACTTTTTTTTCCTTTTATCTAACATTATACCCAACTCTCTTTCTCTCTCAACACAAAACCCTTCTCACATTAACACCCACTCCCATTACGACTTGCTCAACCAGAGGCCAATAAGGGGATAGAGGGACCCAGCCCCAGGTGCATCTGGCCGTTGTCAGCTGATTACTTTCCTAGGCCTTAAGTTTCTTCGAGAACATTTTATTTTTCGGCTATTTTTTATTTTGTTTCTAATTTTCTTATGGGGTGAAGACATTTTTGTTGATGAGGACTTCTGGAAAGTTAGGAAATTTGGGCCAGAAGTAAGCATTTTACTTTCTTCATATTGAATCGATCTATCAGCACTGGTAATGTATTCCAGAATGCTTACTCTATGGTATACTGTAAAAGGACACTTTTATCTATTTGTTTTTGCATTTTAGCTTTCTTACAAGTCAATCATGCTATTATTAGTCCCTATATGCTGAAGGATCATTAAATAGTGTTGGTGTAGTGTACAAAGTACAAAGGAAATCAAGCAACAACAGATCTAGTGACCCTTCTAGGTTGCTTGTCCTCCAAAACACTGAGGATCAAGTGTCCAAACAGTGGTTTAGAGTGGGTAAGGGAACATTGGAAAGGGAATTACTGCCCTGGAACTAATGTCCGTGGCAGGATTAGGAAGTTAGTAGACGACAGATGGGTTAGTAACTGAGGGGGGGATAAAATAAAGTTATTAATTTACAAACGCAGTCAGTCGCGGGTTTGATGCGAGATATTTGTCTAGGCGGGGTTTAAATGAATCAACGGTGATACAGTCTATAACGTTTCGGGGAAGCCCATTCCACAAGTTAACAACTCGATTGAAGAAGAAATTCTTAGATTCGTGCGAGTTAAAAGATTTACCAATAATTTTGCAACCGTTTCCCCACGTGTAATTAGATTGGCCGATAGTGAAGTACTTACTACAGTTCATATTGTCGATTGCTTTGATGATTTTGAACACTTGAATTAAGTCACCTCTTAATCTGCGCTGGGTTAAAGGAAATAGATTTAATTCTCTAAGACGCTCTTCGTATGGTTTGTTCTTTAGGCTAGATATCATTTTGTAACTCTACGTTGAACTCGTTCTAGCTTGTTTATATCTTTTTGGTAATAAGGGCACCAGGATTGAACGCAGTATTCCAGAAGAGGGCGGACTAAGGAATTGTAAAGGGTTAGGATAACTTCTTTGGATTTATGCTCAAATGACCTGCCTATAAAGCCAATTATTTTGTTTGCCTTCTTAACAACTTCTGAACATTGTTGACTCGGTTTTAGGTTACTCGATATTGTTACTCCCAGATCGGTTTCTCTGTTTACATTCTTAAGCTGAGTGCCATTCATTGAATATTTTGCTTTCTCATTTAGGTATCCGATATGTAGTACTTTACATTTATCCGCATTGAAACTCATTTGCCAAATTTGGGCCCAACATGACAATTTATCTAGATTGTGTAGCATATCATCAACTTGTTCTTTTGAGAGTACGCTATTTGCAATTTTTGTATCGTCAGCAAATTTTGAGATTGTACAGGTGATAACCCTCATGTATGTCGTTGATGTAAATTAGAAAGATAATTGGTCCTAGTACCGATCCCTGGGGTACCCCGCTACTTACATTGGTCCATTTAGATGCTTTACCGTTTATGACTACTCTTTGCTTTCTGTTGCTGAGCCAATTTTCTATCCATTTCAACACACCGTCTTGTATTCCATGCGCTTTTAGTTTTAGCAGTAAACGTTTGTGGGGAACTTTGTCAAAGGCCTTTTGAAAATCAAGGTATATAATATCTACAGCTTTACTCTCATCGTAGAGGTTGAGGATATCGTGGAAGAAGTCTAAGAGGTTTGTTAAACAGGAACGTTTTTTACGAAAGCCGTGTTGAGTATCTTTAAGTATGTTATTTTCCTCTAAGTGATTTACGAGTCTGTCTCGTATGACGGTTTCTAGCATTTTACATACAACTGAGGTTAAGCTAATTGGACGATAGTTACTGGGTAGGGATTTGCTGCCTTTTTTGAATATCGGTGTTACGTTGGCTAGCTTCCACTGATCAGGCATAGTTCCAGACTGCAAGGATTTATTGAATAGTAATGTCAGTGGTTTGGAGAGCTCATCCTTAGCTTCCTTTAGAACTCTAGGCGAGATTGTATCAGGTCCAGGCGTTTTATTTACCTTGAGTTTATCTAAACAATTCAATACTTCTCTCTCTGTAACGGTGATATTGCTTAGAACATCTGAATTATCAATCTGAATCGGCGATGCTGTAGGGATATCACTGAGGTCTTCTGTTGTAAAAACTGATGCAAAGAAGGTATTGAGGGCATTACTCATTTGTACTTCGTCTTTGGTGTATTCTCCATTTTCATCGACTAACGGTCCAACAGTTGAAGTAACTACTTTTTTCTTTCTGATATAACTATAGAATTCTTTCGGGTTTGTTTTACTTTGATTCGCAATATGTAACTCTAAGGTCTTTTTACTTTGCTTAATTAACTTTTTGGCTTTGCGTCGTAGCCCTACAAATTTCACCCGTTCTTCGTCATTTTGTGAGGATTTTAATCTATCATTAGCAAATTTGTTAGCAAGCAGGCAGTTTGAAATATCGTTATTCCACCATTTGGGCTTATTATTATGGCCTGTACGCCGTATTTTCGATGGTATGCAGTCTTGCTCTGCTTTTAGGTAAGTGGTTTCGAATAACTTCCAAGATGTATTTATGTCGTTATTGTTAATTAAAAAGGTCCAGTCAGTTTCTTTAAACATAGCTCTAAGTTTATGGAAGTTTGCTTTCTTGAAATTAGGGACTTTTTCGATGCTACTATTTGGTTCGTTACTAGTAAACTTTAAAGTGAAAGTTATCGTATGATGGTCGCTGTTACTGAATTCATCACCAACATTCAAATTCTCTATCAATTCTTCTTTTGTTGCAAGTACAATGTCAAGAACGTTATTACCACGGGTCGGCGTTCGAACAAATTGATAAAGCGAACTCTCTTGCAAGTTCGTATACAAGTCATGTCCAGAGTGTGAAGTAAGAGTATCGCCCCACTTGCTCACAGGTAAATTAAAGTCGCCAAAAATATGGTATCTTGTGAGTTACTTACATCTGCAATTTGTTCGTAAATTTCTCGGTCAGTTTGCACTGACTGAGCTGGAGGTCTGTATATTAATGCAAGTATTATTTTTGTACCTTTATTATTCTTTATTAGCACAAAAGAAGTGTCGACATTCACAATTTGAGGTTTTGACAAGAGGGTAGGGTTAAGACTTTCTCTGATAAAAAGTAAAACGCCACCTCCATTTCGATTTATTCGGCTTTTCTCAAACATTACATAACCGGGAAGTGAATACTCTGCTAAAAAGTCTCTATCTTCTGTATTGAGCCAAGATTCTGTTATGCCAATCACATCATAATTTTCTGTAAACACTAGCTCCTCTAAATCTGAAAATTTGTTATTTTAGAAGTCACGGAACGCTCTTTAATAATATTTTTGGTTCTTGTCGGATCTACATTTATGTTCATGGCTGTCCTCGGTCCTCGCTATCTTCGGTCCTTATCGCTGGTGGTCCTCGGTTGCCTCTGTTTTTTGCTTGGCGTTGGATGATTTATGTCACTGCTGCTTCTTCTCGGATGGCGTTTTTTGATCCATGGCTGCGGACTGCTTCGTGTAGGAGACGACCCATGCGTGCTGAATCCACTGGGTTTAGATGAGTGCCATCCTTGCGGAACAGAGTAGGCTGGTTGTAGAAGTTGTCCCAGAGGTTGATGAATTCAACTTCTCTCAGACACAAATATTTTAGTCGGCTATTTGTGCTGAAGGCCTTGTCTTAGAATTTGTCAAGTGCGTTGATCTTGGGGAGAATGCCTGAGATAATGATATTCCTTGACTTGTTTTTGTAGTGCTGGATCATCTTGCGATATTTCTCCATCAACTCTTCGGATCTGGTGCGCATGACGTCATTTGAACCAGCATGGATGACAAAAAGGGTATTTTCATTTGCATCCTTTGTGGTATCTTCGAAGGCTTCCACAATGTCGTCCAGTCCAGCTCCTGGGATGCAAAATATTTTTCGTCGATTTGGGACTCTTGTCGCAGAACTCTTCGACCTGTCCTCGTAGGATGGAATAGTGGAGTGATCATGGCACTGAGCTTGTAATCAAAGGTTTCCGAGTTCACATCCTGACTTGTCAAAAGGAAGGTATTCGGATGGAATTTGTGTTGTACTTACCATCAGTAGGCCTACATTGCCTCAAAAGTGACCGACACACCCTAAAAAATCACCCTTGTTGTCTCCAATATATTACCCTTATCTGAGTATTCGCATTCAAAATATGCAGTGAGTTTCAGTACCTACTGAGTGAAAAGTTCAATAAGTGACACAAAGTGTGAATGTAATTCTGAGAGGATAACAAGGAGTCTGGAAGAGCCAATCAGGCGCTGTTGGTCTGGGTTAGACAAGTCTACGTCAAGTCGTATAGTTGGCTGGCTCTTTATCTAGACTCATCATTTGGAATAACACCAACACATGAAACATGGGAACACCGAGCTCTCGTCTATTATTTCAAGACGTTTTCAGGGTATTACCCTAAAGTTGTGTTGAGAATATAGACGAAAGCTCGGTTTCGAATGTTTCATTATTTCTGCGAGCATTAGTACATAATTACATCACACGTATTTGTGATTTAACACACACACACACACATATTATATATATATACACACACAGTGGGGGAGATTGTAGGCACCAATCGATCAGGGCTAGACCCAGGTGAGGTTATAGGCATGTGATAAAGAGTCGCTGGAACTCCTGTTTCATTTGCTTGGCCTCTCTTACTGATTTTCTTTGTGCCTCATTTACACTGAGAGCAATCCAGCTAGCTCTCACAAACACCTCCTCCTCCTATCCACTTCACTACACTAAACATGCACACCACACTTCATTCCTCCACACCAAAATTTAAAAAAAAAAAAAAAAAATTATGAATTGTAGCCCAGCCTCGGAGTCCCCAGGGGGGGGGGGGGGGGGGGGGACATAAATTCCCCCTCACCCGACCGACCATCCCCTGACGACCCCACACAATTACCTGGACCTCGGCCTGTTACTCTTTCTATTAATTTCTGCAACATTCGCGGACTTTCCTCTAACTTTCACTCTGTTGAGCACCATCTCTCCTCCTACAAACCTGATCTTCTCTTCCTCACCGAAACTCAGGTGTCTGTAGCAACATCCAGCAACCCCTTCTCTGTATCCTCCTACTTTCTCTATCCTAGTTTCAAAGCCAAAGGCGGATGTTGTGCATATGTGCACAACAAACTCACTTGCTCTTGTGTTCCCGATTTCGACTCCTCTGAATTCTCAACTTTATGGCTCAAACTTTCCTGTCATTCTCTTACTAAATATTTCTGTGCTGTCTATCTTTCCCCTAACTCTACCAACTTTCCCAAATTCTTTGACTATCTAAACTCTACAGTGGAACACATTCTATCCATTTCTCCTTTCTCAGAAATCTCCATCTTAGGAGATTTCAACGTTCACCACCGCCATTGGCTCTCCTCTCACATTACTGATCCACCTGGTGAACAAGCCTACGTCTTTTCTATCCTAAATGACCTAGAGCAGTTAGTTCAGCAACCCACCCGTATCCCAGATCGCATCGGAGATCGGCCCAACATTCTTGACCTGTTTCTAACTTCTAACCCTTCTTCTTATACTGTCGAGCTTTTCTCTCCTTTGGGCTCCTCCGACCATAAACTTATCTCTGTCACCTGTCCTATCTCTCCAGTACAGCCACCTGATCCTCCTAGCCGGCGGCGCTTGTGGCACTTTGGCGCTGCCGACTGGGAGGCTCTTCGGCAGTACTTCTTTGATTTCCCATGGAATGATTTCTCCTTCCATGGCCGAGGACCCTCGGAGAGTGCTGAACACATTACCGAGTTAATCCTATCGGGCATGGAAGCATACATTCCATTCTCTTTCTCTCAGACTAATGCTAAAAAATCTTGGTTCACTCACGCCTGTTCTACTGCTGTCCGCAATAAGGAGGAAGCATTCAAACGGTACCGACGCCTTAAAACTCAAGACTCTCATTCTTCATATGTTTCTGCCCGAAATCAAGCCAAATCTGTTCTTCGACTTGCCAAACACTCTTTCATCAATAATAAATGCACTGAACTATCCAACTCTAGCTCTTCCCAAGCTTTCTGGCATCTAGCCAAAAACCTCTCCAACAATTTCTCTTCCTCGTCTTTCCCTCCCCTTTCCCAATCTGATGGCACACCCATCACTTCTTCCTCTGACAAAGCTAAACTCTTCGCTCAAACTTTTGCTAGAAACTCCACCTTGGATAATTCCGGTGCTATTCCTCCCTCTCCGCCCTCCTCTCTCTTACTTATGCCTAATATCCTAATCTCTTCTAAAGATGTACTTTCTACCCTCTCTGGGCTTAACACTAATAAGGCGTACGGTCCGGACGGTGTTCCTCCTGTTGTTCTCAAAAACTGTGCTTCCGTGCTGACTCCCTGCCTAGGCAAACTCTTTCGTCTCTGTCTATCCTCTAACGTCTTCCCTTCATGCTGGAAGTTTGCTCACATTCAACCTGTCCCAAAGAAGGGTGACCGCTCTCAACCCTCCAACTATCGTCCAATTGCTCTTATCTCTTGTCTTTCTAAAGTTTTTGAAACTATTCTTGCTTCCAAATTTCTTAAGCATTTCTCTTCTCATAATCTGCTCTCAGATCGCCAGTATGGCTTCCTTAAGGGTCGCTCTACTGGTGATCTTCTTTCATATCTTACTAACTCTTGGTCATCCTCCTTTCGGGACTTCGGTGAGACTTTTTCTATTGCACTAGACATATCGAAAGCCTTCGATAGAGTCTGGCATAAATCTTTAATTTCTAAACTACCCTCCTTCAGTTTCTATCCCTCCATCTGTGCCTTTGTCTCTAATTTCCTTTCCGGCCGTTCCATAGCCGCGGTTGTGGACGGCCATTGTTCACTTCCTCACCCTATAAACTCCGGTGTTCCTCAGGGCTCTGTCCTATCTCCTATTCTCTTTCTAATTTTTATAAATGATCTCCTTAACTGTACCTTAATTCCCATCCATTCATACGCAGACGACTCAACCTTACACTACTCCATTAGTTTTTCAGAACGCCCCAGCCAGCAATCCCTCAACGACAAACGTAATGAAGCCATAGAACTCTTAAATTCTGATCTAAATACTATTTCCAATTGGGGCAGAGAAAACCTTGTTAACTTTAATGCTTCCAAAACCCAATTTCTCCATCTATCTACCCGTCAGGATCTCCCAGCGGACTATCCCTTATTCTTCAACAATACAAAAATCAACCCTTCATCTTCTCTCAATATTCTTGGTGTCTCTTTTTCTTCTGCTCTCATTTGGAAGGACCATATTACCAGTCTTGCTAAGGCAGCCTCCCAGAAGCTGGGTGTGCTCAACCGCCTTAGGGGGTTCTTTTCCCCTGCACAGCTTCTTGCTCTTTACAGGGGCATAGTGCGCCCTTGTATTGAGTATTGTTCACATGTGTGGGGAGGTTCCTCTCACACCGCTCTCCTAGACAAAGTTGAAAGGAAGGCCTTTCGTATCATTAACTCCCGTCCACTCACCAACTCTCTGCAATCTCTCTCTCTCCGCCGCAATGTTGCATCTCTCTCGCTATTCTATCGCTACTATAATAATCAGTGTTCCTCAGAGCTATCCCAGTGCATACCACCTCCTTTACGTAGGGCACATGGTACCCGTCTTGCAACTTAATCCCACCCCTACTCTGTGCAACTCTCCAACCCAAGAGTGAAACGTTACTCTCAAACTTTCTTCTACTCAACAGCTGAGCTCTGGAACTCTCTCCCAGAATCAGTCTTTCCCTCTTCCTATGACTTAAATTGCTTCAAACTCTGTGTGTCCAGGCATTTTGGCTCGAACGTCCCTTGATTTTGGCCCTGTCACTTTTTCAACTATGGGGGAGGCACTCGCTATAGGCAGTTATGCCTTTTGCCTCCCTCAATCACATAGAAAAAAAAAAAAAAAAAAAAAACACTATCTATTGCCGGACGCCGTGATCCCCGAAGGTGTCGCCAGGAATGCATCGCTCCCATGCACATATGTCCCCAGTCAGTTGATGCCCCTCCTCTCATCCAGCACTGATTTCACGCATATACTTCTTAACTACATCCTTCCACTTCACTCTGGTACACTCTCTTAGTCATTCTCACACGTTCCACATGGCCGAACCATCTCAACGTGAGAGAGAGAGAGAGAGAGAGAGAGAGAAAGGGAGAGTTACAAGGAGTTCTATGGAATAGTTAGTATATCAGAGACCTTGCAGTCCATTCCGAGGAGATACTCGAAGTGGAAGGAGAGAGACTGTTTAGTCCACTACACTCTTTACAGTGTGTGCAACATATTATCTACTCTATTCTTGAACTGCTCTACTGAAGAACTATTTACAACTTCGGAGGGAAATTTGTTCCAGGTAGAACAGATCTTATATGTGAAAAAGTGTCCACAAATATTAGTGCTGATCTTTTTCAATTTTAATTTCCAGCTCTAGTTGGGTGTTGTATTCATAATGAGGCTAAACATTTTGCTATAATCCAAATGTCAAATTTCAATGACCTGACCTCGTAGGCTGCGTGTCTCCAATGGGAAGAGGTCAAGAGCTCTCAACCAGTCCTTGTAGCTCATTCTTCTAAGTGATGAAATCAGCTTTGTAGCCCTAGCTTGTACTCTTTCCAGTCCCTCTATAACTTTCCTGAGTGCTGGAGCCCAGAATTGAACAGCATACTACAGGGGAGGCTGTATCAGTGTTGTAAAATGTGAGGACTATTTCCATATTTTTATACTTAAATTGCCTCTTTATATAGCCCAATCATTTCTGATCTTTCTTCTCTACTTCAATGCACTGTTTGGAAAACTTTAGGTCACTGCTAATCAGAACATCCAAATCCTTTTTCAAGCCAGTCACTTTCAGAGGTATTCCCAATAGTGAATAGCCTGAATTGGGGTTTGCTTGGCCGATATGCATGACCTTGCACTTTTTCAAGCTTAGAGGCATCTGCCATGTCTCTTACCATTCACCCAGTCTGTTGAGGTCCATCCTGAGCTGTTCAACCCTTTTTGGGTCTTTCACATTCATTCCAAGCTTTATGTCATCTGCAAACTTGGAGATCACACATAACAGACCAAAATCGATGTTATTGATATATTTGATAAACGGTAGTGGGCCAAGGAGACAGATCCCTGTGGAACTCCAGAAGTGACTGCAGTCCACTCAGAAAAAACACCATTGATTACCACTCGTTATTGTCTACCTGTTAGGCACTTTGTCAAAAGCTTTGTGAAAATCTAAGTAAAGTATGTCGATGGCTCTACTTTTGTCATACTCACACAGCATTTCATGGACAAATTCCTGCAAATTGGTAAGACATGATCGGTGTCACCTGAGTCCATGTTGGGAATCTGTAATTAAATTGTGGATTTCTAAGTAGTCAACTATCTTGTCTACTAGTATTCCTTCTATGAATTTCACTATGATAGAAGTCAAGCTAATTGGCCGATAATTCTTGGAACACTCATGATCCCCTTTCTTAAAAATTGGGGTCACATTGGCCAGTTTCCAGTCCTCAGGGACGTCTCCATTTTCTAGTGATTTATTGGAGATGTCTGCCAAGAAAGGTGCGATTTCTTCTTGCACTTCTCGTACAACTCGGGAAAGAAAGTTATCTTGCCTCGATGATTTTACCCAATTTAACTTTTCGATAAATCTACAGTTATACTACCCCTATTTTGTCGCTATTCTGTTGGTACTAATGGGTTAATATTATTAGTAGTAGACTTAGTATGGTTTGATGATGCGCGGAAATGTATATTTGACTTGAAATAGATACATTGAAGTATTACAAACCTTCGCAAACCCATAAACAGGGAACATGAGCTGGGTTTAGACCGTCGCGCACCCATAAACAGGGAACGTGAGCTGGGTTTAGACCGTCGGCGAGAATGGTTAGTTTTCGGTTAGGTTAGGTTAAGTTAACTTAGGCTAATGTTAAAAATACTAAAATGCGACGGTCCTCTGTATTAAACAACACTGAATATCAAATAAAAAATAAAAAACAACAAATTACCTGAAAAACTCCTATCTGGTTGGTGATAAATTTGTATCAAAATAAGTTTTTTTTTCAGTTTCTGCATCTGCTGAACCATCCAAAAACACGCTAAAAGGCGTGTTTTGAAGGGGGGCGGTGGTGGGGGGTAGTGGGGGAGGGGTAGTATAACTGTAGATTTACCAACTTTTCTATTCTTTTTGGTACCTCCTCTGGGGTACATCTATTTCTACTAAGAACTTGACCCTCATGCACTAGTCCTGGACTTGGCATGTAACTGGTATTTTTCCTTGTGAATACCGAGGTAAAATAGTTGTTTAGGGATTTAGCTATACCAGTGTCAGAAGTTTGAAGTTGGCCTGTTGGGTCCTTTAGAGGTCCAATGCTACTTTTGAATGGCTTCCTGCTATTCACAAAACTGTATAACTCTTTAGAACTCTCTTTGCAAAGGGTTGCAACCCTTAGTTCTTCATTCCGCTTTGCTTCCTTTATAAGACATTTCACTCTTCTATACATACTTTTGATGGAATCTAAATCTCTTTGGTCTTGACTTCTTTTAGCCTTTCCGCATGCAACCTTTTCTTTCTAATTGCTGAAGCTATGTCACTTGTGAACAATTTTGGTTTGGTTGAGCCTGATTTGGTAAGCTTAGTAGGAACGTATGCAGCTTGTCGATCCATAAACTGCTGTTTGAATGAGCACCAAATTGCATTAACATTCTCACCCTCTAGTCTGATCTGGGATAAGCTTCCCCGAAGGCCTTCAAAATTTGCACACTGGAAATCTAGTTTTGCACTCTGAAGACTGGTGGGTCTGCTGCTAAAGGTGCAAAGAGAGCACCTAACTAGATTGTGGTCACTACCTCCAAGTGATTCCCCATCAGATAGGCTGGCCACACTTTCATCTTCAGTGGTGAACACAAGATCTAGTATATTGTTCCCTCTCGTTGGCTCGTTCACTCACTGGTTCAAAAAAGTTATTGTTAGTAAAGTCCACAAGACGCCTACCTTGAGCATCGGCAGTTCTTGCTTCCCAGTTTACTAGGCAATTGAAGTAACTGGCTTGACCCTCGATAACAGCACTCCGTCTTGTGTACAGAAGTTCATCCTTTTCAACATTTTGATGTGGAGGCCTGTACACCAATATAATCCTATAAATAGAGTTACCTAGCTTGAGGTCTACTCCAAGCAGTTCATGTTCTGACCTGATCTTGCAGTCAACTGGGTTTAGAAAATATCTGATGTACAAATGAATTCCGCCCCCTTCCTGCATGGTTCGGTCTTTGTGGAACATTCTATATCCAGGTATTTCAAACTCCTCAACATACTCTCTGGTATCACTCTGAATCAAGAATTCAGTGATAGCCACTACATCGAAGCATTCTGTAGACAACAAGGCCCAAAGTTAGTAGAATTTATTCCGAATTGACATGGCATTAAATATTAATACCCTAAGGGGATTGTGTTTTTTCTTAGAACCCCCTAGTTTATCCCGTTTCCCGAAGAGAAAGGGGTCTCTTAGGGTAGAGCATTTTCTTGCACACTATCAAAGGTGTTGTAATTCCCTGCATTTGGTGAATCCTCACCCGAGGCAGAACCACTATTTACTGGTTCAGAAATTGGCAACTGAGGTGTAGAGTCTAAAGGGAGTTGCGAGACATCTCTCAATCTACTGGGGAACTCTGCCATTTGTTGAGAGGCATTCTTGTTCTCAGAGGGACAAACTCCTTCTTTTGTGGTACATCTTTTTGGAAGTTGAGATCAACTGCTGGTGAGGGTTTGCACTTTTCCTGCTGGGGGATGCTTTCTACATTTATGTTTGCCCTCAGCAAGCTGTAAAGATGGTGATTTAGGAAATCACCATGCTTGATTTTATTGCTAGTGCTTAAGTGCACACCGCCACAGAGGTAGAGGTTGCGCTTCCCATAGAACTTATCAAATGGGTCACAAATCTCACCCCTTTCTGGGTACACAGGTCAGCTAACCTACCATTTAAGCCAATTGCTTTGCTAGTAGCACAATCCCCTCCATACATCCTGGGCAAAATACCAAGTATCATGCCTCTGTCCGTCTTGAGTCGGAGTTCATCAGCCAGAGTCATGACCTCTCCTATTATTGACTCTGTGGCACCGACTATATCTCTTTTGAGAAACAGGTCATTATCACTGACCTGGGATATTATTGCCTACCCCTTTGTCTTGGACTAGACTTTTTCCACTTCTTTTGTGATCTGGGAAGTAGTTGCACCTGCGAGGCTCTTTACCTTTCTCACATCTCGGCGAAACTTAACAAAGTGAGACTCTTGGCCTTTGACCTGAGAATTCCCAAGTAAAATTTGTTTTGTTTCATTGTCACTAACGAGACCAAACCTGCTTGACATGTTAAGCTTGGTCCCTTTGTTGTTTGTATGATGCATAATAGGCTTAACATTTCGCTGCTCACTCTGCACTTAACGATCCTTTTTTCCGTTGGTCTGTGAGGACGTAGGGAAGTCATACTGACTTTTGGCATGGTCTAGAAGACTGAATCTATTTGATGTGTTAACCTCATATTCCTGTCTGGTCTTTTTTTCTTTTTGTGTGTAGCTTCTTTCCAAGCATAGCGAGGGTCACTAGCACTTGCTGTAGCAGGAATCGCAGCTTCTTCTGTAGTAGCTGCTTCAATTGTTACTTCCTTGACTGGCACTAGATTCATATTTTGATTACTTGCGTTTGCATGACTTGTGCTGGTGTTTGAAGGAACAGCTGCCACTCTCTCAATAGCTTCACTTCTAAGGATATCTATTACCTTTTTCAACTCTTTTATTTCCTTTCTTCCTTCAGAAACTTTGTCCTTTAGATTTGTATTTTCTGTGTCTCTTTGCTTTCATTTTTCCTTAATTCCAGCTACCTCATTCGAAAGTTTGCCTTCTATCTCACAAAAGAGACAGAGACTATCATGGTGGATGCTGGCATATGCACCTTCTTCGAAATTGATACACCACTTTAGCTTCTTGCACTTAGCGCAAGTTGCATTGAGTTTTGTATTACCAGTGGCTGATATGGTTTTAAATTTGTTCTAACAGTTCAAATACTTTGTAAAGGCTTCTAACTTCAAGGAAACTAGTGACCAATACAATACTAAGAAATAGGGGGTTAATGGTGACTTATCTCTGCATCATCCACATCCGCCTATTCGTCAATGGTGTTCGTTATTCCTGCCACACTAAATCAAAGGTCTCCCCGAGGTCAGACAGTCCCATCGTGCCGCAGCTCCCAATTGAGCAGCACTCGTGTCCTAAAGACACTGATTTTACGAAAGGAGTGACAGCAATACCCTGAGTCCTTAATACGTACTACTAACCCCCTTCAAACGGCCAGACTCTAGAATCAAGTGATATTACACTTATTCCAGTAGACAAACCCAGGTATTTTAGTTGGCCTGGCAACCAACATGGCAGTAAAGCTCTCTCACCTAAGAATAATCCAGCCAGATGCACAATAGAAGAGTCACAGCGACTGGTCAAGCATTACACGTTAGGAGTTGGCTTATCGGAGCACTGCAGCCACACTCCATTTATCGTCCCCACAGCCTGGAATTCCTCAAATTCCAGTCTCTCATAACCTATAAGCGTTAAAAGGGGTTATTTATAGAGGTGTCCAAAGCCTCTCTTCCCATGCTTGAGGTAGCAGTAGACCCAACTGCTACCTCTACCTTAACCCAAGAACGGCAAGGAGACTCTTAACCTGGGAACGGCGAGAACACTCTTCAGAGGGTTTGGTGGGCAAGGGCGAGGACCCTCTTAAGAGGTAAGGCCTAAAAACAACTTTTAAAAGGCCCCAGTAGCACTTAAAACTTTTTTTTTTCCCCTGCCATACTTCATATCACTCCTCCACATCTGTCAAAATCCCCTCCTTCCCGCCTCACCACCTTCAATTATCACCTATTTTCCCTGTTATTCCCTTATTCATCGGTATATTTTTGTGTAAACATCTCCAAACCGATCCTAGGCTGTGGTCATGTGTGTTACGTAAGGTAGAGACTGGGAGAGAGTGAGGGAGTAGCTCAGTACTGCTTCAGCCCTCGAGAGAAGAGGGTGTGAGGCCGGCTGGCTCGCAATTGGTGAATGAACTGCTCGGTAATAATTCACGATTTTGACCATCCAAACGATATTCCCACTTGTTTTATTGTTGTTACAGGTTACTATATTCATATTAAACGTAAAATAGGCGCATATGAAAAAGTAATAACGATATTTATCATAAAATTACGATTATAGGCAGGAATGGAGCTTAATATTTGCCGCCCAGAAGTGTGGTGTTCACTACACCCTGCGCGCGCGCGCCGGGTTAAGAGGTTTTACTGGGCGAAGGCGACAGGACTCTTAACCCTTTATTGGCGGCGCGCAACTTATGTCGTGTGAAAGAAATTTGGACTAAGTGGCGGTTCACAACTTATGTCGTGTGCCATTTTCAGCACGTAATGTTGCAGAGAGAGAGAGCTGAGCGGTGTGAGGAGCGTAGTAATGCTATGACCGTCGCACACCACCGCGGTGGGCCAACTGACATGAATCCCACCCTCCCCCACCCTCACGCACTCACTACACAGGGAATTATGTAGGGAAAGTACCTAATTACATGGTTTTTGCACTCGTGTTGCGCGATCGTTGCAAGAAAACTAGCAGTCGTACAAGGATGGTTGGGGTGTCATTGGAAAGCTCTGTTTATGCCCTTTCAGGGATAGATACTTGTTTTACGCTCTGGGTCTTATTTAGGCATGAAAATGATCACGTAAACAACCCTATTTAGGGTAAAAACACCCCGCTGGGCGGTACATATAAATTACCGCCTAGGCCGCTCGTTAGGTGTTAAGAAGCAAGGCCTAAAAAAAGACTTTTAAAAAACCCCAAAATCACTCAAAACAAAATAATATGTGATTAAGTGAGATACTTCCCCTCCATACCTTCTATCACTCTTCCACATATGCCAACGCCCCCCCCCCCCCTTTCACTGATCACCTATTTTTTCCTCTTATTCCCTTGTTTATCGGTTTATTTACCACGCCAATATCTCCCACCCGGTTTCAAGGTCATCAGGGACGCATAGAGAGAGCGTGGCAAGAGAAAGACAGAAAGAGAGAGAGAGATCAGTCTGGCTTCAGGCCTCGAAGAGGGAGGGTGTATGGCTCGTGCGTCTTTAACCTCATGATTGGAGAGTCGGCAATAATTTGTCTTTTTCACCCCTCAAATTCTATTCCCATTTGTTTTATTGCTGCTACATGTTAATATCATCATATTAAAGGTAAAATAGGTGCATATGAATAAGTAATAACGATATTTATCGGATAATGACGATTTTAGGCGGGAATGAACCAAAATATGCTCGGTTGGCGCGCACTTTTAAAAACTAATGGTGCGTCCTTCTCGGGTTAATATTACCGTAAGCTAATTATGTGTGTGTGTAAAGAATAGAGAAGAAGTCTTATAACTAGACCTATAGGAAAAGTCGGAATAGATGTAGCTCGGATTCGCCGGGACGCTAATCCCTAAAAGACGGGCTAACCCCGACTCTCCTATGAGAAGAGAGAGAGATATTAGATTTTCCAGTATATATTTGAATGTACAGTATATATCATTATGTGCATGTCAATAACCGCATTAAACTTAAGTATTTACTATTGACTCAAACAGTAATACTTACTGTATTTTAGTAGTAGTCCTTAGTAATTATGAAGTTCGTTCTTACACACACACACACACAATTAAAATGTAAAGGCCGCTACTTCGTTGGCCGCACATTAGGCTTGTTGGCCTTGATGATGAGGAAAGGTATGCAGAGTCATACAATATAATGATATCAAGTCCCATTTTGGAAGCTCCTACTTGCTCATGTAGTGTACATAAAAGGTGATAATACTTATTGAAAAGACTGAAGTCGAATCTTCACTGGCATAAATGTACCAAGCAAATGCAGTTGGTATTCCAAATGGGCTGCATTTACACAACATTGATTCTATGTAGGTCTATGCGTGTCAATGCGCCCTAAGCCATAGTTTTTTATGGTCTCATTATAAATTACTGATGGCATAATTCATCTCATACCGAAGAGTAAATACAGAAAAAAGAAAGTACACTGCAGGCAGGATTTTACATATTACATAACACAAAATTAGCTGTATACGGTTTTAAAGGACATTTAATGTAGATATTGTACACCAATGTGCTCATAAAATAAAACAAACATGTCTTGCGAACACAGATAATAAAAGCTATGAAATTAAATTGGTCTCTAAACATTTTAATGTCATTTAAAATATCACCTTCATGTAGCTATGTTTCTGTTAGTATCATAGTACTTGACTAAAGCAGGCGTCACATGGACAATATAAGCTAAGGATAGTACTTGTGTCACAAATTCCGAAAAACACACACACACACCCCAAAAGGTCCGGTACAAATCCCAGGTTCTATACACAAGCTTAACAAAATAATACCAAGTCACAGGAAATATACAAGTTGCGGAAGCCTTTGTGATTTTGTGTGGGTACCTGTGGGTGGCCGTATGTGTTTCTGTGCCTGTGTGTATGTGTGTTTTTTTTTTCTTTGTTTTCTATATGCCAATTACTCCCTCTCGGCCATAGGCTGAGAGCCTGTATATTCAACCTTACATTGAACGGCGAAGCCCGTGAGGTCTCGTTCCAATCTAGGGAGTGAGACATGTGAAGCACTTTGGGATACAACCAGCCCCTATATCTTGCCTTCGCAAGATGCACGGTTGCCCACCCACGGCTCGAAGCAGCCACATTTCTGAAGCTGCTTCGCTCCAGTGCTTCACTGTCTACCAGCTAGACTCGGACCCTCAATCTCAGAACGCCACCTATTGAGCAATGAACTCACTATATAGGCATTACCCCCCTGTAGCATATTTTGAATATGGGAATATTCATACAATGCCATTTAATCGGGGACCAATGAGGGTAATTTTTTTGCCGTTTCGGTGTGCTTTGTGGTAATGCACTGATACTAGGTACAGCACAAACTCCATCCCAATAATATCTTCCCATTGATACATCGGGATTCGAACCCGGGACCATTGGATTACCAGTCCAGTGGCATGAAAACACCACCGCACCTGTGTGGTGTGTGTGTGTGTGTGTGTTTGTGCTTGATTGATCTTCTACGTATGTGTTCCTTATGTATGCGGACAATATTAATGTTTGCTCGTGTATATCAACGTGAGTGAGAATTTCTGTGTATTTGTAAATGTGTAAATATATAGGCCTATGCGAGCAAAGAAAGAAAGAGAGAGAGAGAGAAAAAACAAACATTGTGTGTGTGTGTGTGTTTGTTTGCGAATAATATTTATAGTATTATGAAATTCGTCAACATGAAACATTTTTGCATACATGTAAATCAAGTGCTCCTGAGGCAGTACTTCCCTAACCTAGTCTTAACCTTCAACGAACGGTCTAATGAAGAAGCAGAACAAAGTGAAGAGAGTCATTGGGATCTGCGTCAATGTTTAGACAGAGGCAAGGTACAGGAAGTGTTTAAATAGAAATGCCCCCATCGGTCTCTCCCCTGGAAAAGACTCGCCAAAATGCTCTGGACCACCACCTTCTACTCTTACTATCAATTTCTGCAATATTCATGGCCTTTCCTCTAACTGTTCTAACTGGAGCACCACCTCTCCTCTGCCAACCCTGATCTCTTTCTCACCGAAACGCAGTTGTCTGGGTCTACTGACAGTAAACCCTTATCTGTATTCTCCTATTATATCTATCCTCAGTTTCAAGCAAAGGTGGATGTTACATCTATGTAGACAACAATCTTGCTTTCTCTTTTGTTGCCAACTTTGATTCTTCTGAATTCTCAACTCACTGGCTAAAGCTTTCTTGTCATTCTCAAACTTAATATTTCTGCGCTGTTTATCTCTCCCCTAATTTCTAATTTCTAAAGTGGAACACATTCTATCCATCTCTCATTTCGCAAAAATCTCCATCTTAGGAGATTTCCACGTTCACCACCGCCAATGGCTCTCCTCGGTTTCCACTGACCAACCTGGTGAAGAAGTCTACATCTGTTCTATCCTAAGCAACCTAGAGCAGTTAGTCCAGCAACCCACCGGTATCTCGGATCACTTTGGAGATTGGCCCAACATTCTTGATTTATTACTAACCTCTAACCGGAGTCTAACGGGTCGGCAGCCTACGGCCCGCGTGCCAGACCCGGCCCCCAAGACAATTTTGACCGGCCCGCCCTCACTTCCCGCAAATATACAAGATACCGGCCCATTGATCACACGCCACTCACTTGCAATTAATATCCAATTGAGTAAAAAGCTTAGGAGGGACGTCTACCGATTGAAAGGCTACAAACTATCCCAATTATTATACTGTATTTAGCTATCATACATCCTTTTAATCTAACCCTTGTAAAATCGTCTATATGTAGCTGAAATAAAACAGTCAAAGGTACTGGACGAGTTAAACAAAATAAAATCGACAACTTTTAAAAAAAAAATCATAATATAATCGTTATAAAAGGATTAATAATACCCACCCTCGCGAGTTTCGAAATAATGGCCAAGAATGTTTGAACAGGTTCGACTCTCTCTAATATCGTCGATTTTTAAGCAGACTGAAAAAAATACATAATCGTAGAAGGGGTAGACTATATAATATAATTATAATACATATGTTTAATGGTGGTGGCTATGAATGTTCGACAAAGTTCGATTCAACCTAAAATAGTTGAATCAAAGTATTGTTAGTCAGCAGCCTACTTTTCCTTTGTTCAGTCTGAACAGTCACGGGCTGGGGTAAACAAGCTTATCAGGGTGTTTGTTTTTAGTTTATGACGGCATAATTTTATTACAAACACTAAGACAATTATTAACCCCTTGAAGATTACATCGCATATTGACATTAAATGATTTTTGTCAGTGTAGGAAGGGTATTTAGAAGTCAAAGGGTGAATTGGGCCAGCATTTGCTCCTTTAACTTCCAAACAGAAGAGTATCAGATGGAACTCATTGAGCTTCAAAGCAGTGCTATAATGAAATCAAAATTCAATGCAGCTGGGGTCTCCTTGTTGGACTTCTATCAGAAGTATGTTATGGAAGCGGGGATATAGCCAAACTTAGGGGATCATGCAAACAAAAATGGCTTGTATGTTTGGTAGTACTTATGTGGATACTTGGGTGGATGGGACTCGATAGCCTTGGCGGGCAACCTATCTAGGGGAAAAAAAAACTACACAAATTACCGATGGGCGACACGCCAATCGGTGCCACTTACAGGTGGCGATTTCGTTTGCAGTATAACAAATATATATATATATATATGTGAGCTACTGTTTTCAAAAATGAAATTCACGAAAAGTAAAATAAGAACTCAACTCACTGACTCGCATTTGGATGGAATACCCCACCTCGCCTCCGCCAGCATGAAGCCTGATATTGAAAAGCTTGCAAAAGAAAAACATCAAGTATCGCACTAATTCAAGACTAATAGTACTGTTTTTGTTTATTATTATAATTATTTCATTAAGTAGTAAGGTAAGTATATATTTCAATGATATTTTAATATTATATAATCAAGTTCAATATTTTACAGACGTAAGCCTTTCAGTAAGGTCAATATTTTTAATGACAAAATAGGCTACATTATATTGATAATTAAACTTTTGTATTAATTGCCCTTCTTTCTTTTTCATTTTTTGTTTTTTGGGTGGGGGAGGCAGTAGTAAATTAGATTTGATACTCGTGGCCCGCCAGTCGAAAACTAAATTAATTATTGGCCCCCTGTTTAATAAGGTTGCCTGAGTCTAACCCTTCTGCTTATACTGTAAATCTGTTCTCTCCTTTGGACTCCTATGACCATAAACAAGTATCTGTCACCTGTCTTATCTCTCCGGTACGGCCACCCGATCCTCCCAACCGGCAGCGCTTGTGGCACTTTGGCTCTTCGGCAGTACTTTTTTGGTTGCTCATAGAATGACTTTTGCTTCCGTCGCCGGGGACCCTCGGAGAGTGCTGAACGCATTACCGAGGTAATCCTCTCGGGCATGGAAGCATACATTCCATTTTTCTTCTCTAAATCTAATGCAAAAAAATCTTGATATACTCATGCTTGTTCTACTGCTGTCCGCAACAAGGAGGAAGCATTCAAACGTTACCGACGCCTTAAAACTCAAGAATCTCATTCTTCCTATGTTTCGGCCTGGAATCAAGCAAAATCTGTTCTTCGACTTGCCAAACATTCTTTTATCAATGTGCACTGAAGTGACTGAACTATCAACTCTAGCTCTTCCCAAGCTTTCTGGCATGTAACCAAAAACCTCTCCAACAATATTTCTTCCTCGTCTTTCCCTCCCATTTTCCACTCTGATGGCACAACCATCACTCTTTCCTCTGACTCTTCACTCAAACTTTTGCTAGAAACTCCACATTGGATGATTCCGGTGCTATTCCTCCCTCTCCACCCCCCTCTCTCCTACTTATGCCTAATATCCTTGTGTCTTCTAAAGATGTACTTTCTACCCTCTCTGGGTGTACGGTCCAGACGGTGTTCCTCCTGTTGTACTAAAAAACTGTGCTTCTGAGCTGACTCCCTGCCTAGGCAAACTCTTTTGTCTCTGTCTCTCCTCTAACGTCTTCCCTTGTTGCTGGAAATTTGCTCTCATTCAACATGTCCCAGAGAAGGGTGACCGCTCTCAACCCTCCAACTATCGTCCAATTGCTCTCATCTCTTGTATCTCTAAAGTTTTTTAAACTATTCTTGCTTCCAAATTTCTTAAGCGTTTGTCTTCTCATAATCTACTCTCAGATCGCCAGTATGCCTTCCTTAAGGGTCGCTCTACTGGTGATCTTCTTTCATATCTTACTAATTCCTGGTCATCATCCTTTGAGACTTAAGTGAGACCTTTTCTATTGCGCTAGACATATCGAAGGCCTTCGATAGAGTCTGGCACAAATCTTTAATTTCTAAACTACCCTCCTTCGGTTTCTATTCCTCCATCTGTGCCTTTGGCTCTAATTTCATTGCCGGCCGTTCCATAGCTGCGGTTGTGGACGACGATCGCTCATTTCCTCATCCTATCAACTCCGGTGTTCTTAACAGCTCTGTCCTATCTCCCATTCTCTTTCTAATGTTCATAAATGATCTTCTCAACTGTACCTCCAGTCCCATCCATTCATACGCAGATGACTCTACCTTACACTACTCAATTAGTTTTCCAAAACGCCCTAGCCAGCAATCCCTCAAAAACAAATGTAATGAAGCCATACAACACTTATCTGCTGATCTAACTACTGTACTATTTCCAATTGGGGCAGAGAAAACCTGGTTGCCTTCAATGCTTCTAAAACCCAATTTCTCCACCTTACTACTCATCGGGAACTCCCAGAGGACTATCCCTTATACCCTCAACAATGCCTAATTCAATACTTTATCTTCTCTCAATATTCTCGGTGTCTCTTTTTCATCTGGTCTCTCTTGGAAGGACCATATTACCAGTCTTGCTAAGGCAGCCTCCCAGAAGCTGGGTGTGCTCAACCGCCTTAAGGGGTTCTTTACCCCTGCACCGCTTCTTGCTCTGTACAGGGGCACAGTGCATCATTGTATTGATTATTGTTCACATCTGTGGGGAGGATCCCCTCACACCCCACTCCTAGACAAAGTAGAAAGGAAAGCCTTTCGTATCACCAACTCTCGTCCACTCACTAACTCTCTGCAATCTCTCTCTCTTCGCCGCAATGTTGCATCTTTTTCGCTATTGTATCGCTACTACAATAATCAGTGTTCCTCAGAGCTCTCCCTGTGTATACCACCTCCTCTACGTAGGGTACGTAGTACCCGTCTTGCAACACAATCCCACCCCTTCTCTGTGCAACTCTCCAACCCAAGAGTGAAACATTATTCCGTCTTTCTTCTGTTCAACAGCTGAGCTCTGGAACTCTCTCCCAGATTCAGTCTTTCCCTATTCCTATGACTTAAGTTACTTCAAACTTTGTGTGTCCAGGCATTTTGGCTCGAACGTCCCTTTATTTTGGCCCAGTCACTCTTTCATCTTTGGGGGAGGCACTCGCTAGTTCTGCCCTTTGTCTCCCTAACTCACATAGAAAACAAAAATAGAATTTACTGAAATCTTTGACAACCTAACTCTTCCTTGTACCTCACAGTAACTGTCTCTTTGTTTTGTCTGGTGTATGTAAATTACGTCAGCTGAGTCAAATAGAGAAGACAAACACAACATGTAAATGCAAGTAGTAATATTACATCAAGCCGATTAAAGCGGAATACAAATGTAAAAAATCTCGCGAAATATACAAAAACATATGCACAAGTTTGGTGTTCCCAAGAGGGTAGAGGAGATGAGGTGGTGTGAGATGATGATGTTGGGAGGAAGAGAGGACGAAGAGAAAATAAGAGGAGGGGAAAAATAATAGGGAGAACAAGATGGAAGAATGTGAGCACTAAGAGAGAGGGAAGAGGACTAAAGGCGAGAGAAGAACGAGAATGGGAATAAGAGAAATAATAGAAATAAGAAAGGAGAGGTTAACGGAAGAGATAAGCTAATTTAATAGACGGGTATTTATATTATTGTAAGACAATTTGAAAAAATAAAAAACATACATAGACAGGTAGATACGAACCGGTTCTTTCTAAAACCAGATGAACAAGCTATCCACTAAAATCATAGATAAAACAATGACTATGACATGCATTCCCCAATTGATTGGAAGGTCCACGGATTTACTGCCATGCGGTGTGCTTTAGATTTCTAAGTTGAAATGTCAAGTTCTTATGCCGAAGGTATGAATATTTTGTTTTAGGAAACAAACTGTTCACTTGGGTAAAAATTATTATTTATTAGCATACCACGGATATAATATTATTCATTCATATATAAAATTACATAATACAAACTTTGTTCACCAGACCAGTGCGAGGAATTGTCATGTCCCTCTCTTGACTGCTGATCAGTGATTTGATATTTATAGTGGCATGTATAGTAAGCTATGAGCAAAATACACATTAAACTGATGTTGTAATTCTGTATTTTCCATTTTGCATTTATAAATTTGGCTGCAAAGGTACAAATTGTTACACCTGGTTAATACAGATGAAGTAAAGCTAAGTTCAATACCTTCTTTCGATTCAAATCCATATTTCAGACATGGAATATCGTGTCTGTTTCTGAGAGCCCGTGCTATGTGCATGGGGAATGGCCATGCTTGCTGAACACCATGTTCAGCAGAATGGTCAACTAAGTAAAGAGAGATAGAAGACAACCAGGGTGAGCTGAAGACTTTACGTATTATGACGTTATTAATATTGTTCCTTGCAACAAATACATGGTTTTACTTTCCTTAACAAAGAACTCTCGTAAGTGTTATCCAGGCTAACATTAGCAGGTTATTATATACTTAGGTAGCTCGTAACCAAGTTAAAAAAAAACACTCAATATGATGGTTGGCAGATATGTACCATGAGCCGGTGGTCGAGTGGATACAGTGTCCAACTCTTCCATAAATACCGGGAGTAAGTGGGGTTCGAATCCTGGTCAGGATATCTCTCGGCCCAACCTGTCCGACATTATTATGATACAATTTTAAATAATATATTTGTTTTCGAATGATGGGTATGCTTGTGCTTGTAAGTTATGCATATATTTGTCTATCTAACAATGGCAGTGTACAGTATTGGTTAAAAGATAAAACAAGAAGAACAATACTTTCAACATAGCTAAATGGCCGGGAACTGCGTATCTTCATGAAAACATAATAATAGTATTATTGTGCAAAATGCTGGCTGTCCTCCAGCAAATACAGACCGATGTCAGTATAAATTATATTGTATGCATATGTATACCAACAACATGTAATTTTAGACTGCCTTTCATCTTTAAATGTTTTACAATTTTGCATATCACTAGGCAACATAGTGTATTGAGTATTGTTCACATGTGTGGGGAGGTTCTTCTCACACTGCTCTCCTAGACAAATTTGAAAGGAAGGCCTTTGGTATCATTAACTCCCGTCCACTCACCAACTCTCTGCAATCTCTCTCTCTCCCCCGCAATGTTGCATCTCTCTCGCTATTCTATCGCTACTACAATAATCAGTGTTCCTCAGAGCTATCCCAGTGCATACCACCTCCTTTACGTAGGGCATGTGGTACCCGTCTTGCAACTCAATCCCACCCCTACTCTGTGCAACTCTCCAACCCAAGAGTGAAACGTTACTCTCAAACTTTCTTCTACTCAACAGCTGAGCTCTGGAACTCTCTCCCAGAATCAGTCTTTCCCTCTTCCTATGAGTTAAATTCCTTCAAACTCCGTGTGTCCAGGCATTTTGGCTCGAACGTCCCTTGATTTTGGCCCTGTCACTCTTTCAACTATGGGGGAGGCACTCGCTATAGGCAGTTATGCCTTTTGCCTCCCTCAATCACATAGAAAAAAAAATGCAATTAGAAGAGTTAGTGAACCGTCTTATTTCTCATTACGCAAGTATACAGTAATTAAGAAGGTGATTTATGAATTTGAGCGTGCATACATTAACGATACACTTACATATACAACTTCATAAGATAAACTTGAATTTGTCAATTCCAGAGTCTACATTTACAAAAGGAAAACATTACAGGTCCTCAAACAATTGTAAGTAATTAGAAATCTACATATTGCATTTTAACGCATATTTCCCACAGGTCCCTGTAATTGACTTCGGTAATACACAAACGATAAATTAACGGACACACAATGCAATATGCAAACCATAAAATTCTCACGAGTTTCCAGTGCAATTTAGTTCCATGCAAAGGCACGCAAAGTTAATTGAGTTCCAAAACGCCACAGATAAAAGAAGCAAGATGGAAATAGATCGAACCAAGATACTTGAAAGGAAAGAAGTAAGGCGAGGGGTGATTGAACTGTTCAAGTTATCTCTCTCTCTCTCTCTCTCTCTCTCTCTCTCTCTCTCTCTCTCTCTCTCTCTCTCTCTCTCTCTCTCTTAAATTATTCTATTCGCTGTGTTAAATGTTATTCTAAGTACCGGTACTTGTTTGTGTTTGTTAAGGCTGTTATTGATATTATTATAGTTATTGTTGTTTGATGATGATCAGCAATTTTACTATTAATATTATTAATATTATTATTAGTATTAGTAGTAGTAGTCAATCAGTCAATCAATCAACTTTATTGCGCAATACATAAATTTACAAAGGAAACATATATATATTACATATCAAATAAATTAGCTTACCAATAAAGTAACCCAATATTATATTTGCAAGTACCATAATATATTAAAACATTTAATGCAGTCACAAGAGATTACAACAAAAATCATGATCAGTGGGTTAAGGCGCGGAACTATGGAAAGAAGTGGCGACTTTCCAAGTGCAGTTTGCGGGAAGGGGGTGGGAAGTAACTTGATTCAATGTTGTGCCTGTAGTGACTGGGTGCACTAGAGGTGTAGTGGGGCTAGAGGACTTTGGACGAGAATCATAGAATTTGAATGTGCAGTGTGTAAGAGAGAAATTGTGTTGAACACCCCAGCTGATAGTATGGATTTTGGCAATATTGTGATGGATTGTGAGAATAAATTTTGCTTATTGGGAGTTACGGTTTCTGCCACAAATGGCGCCGACGCTGACTCCATTGCCGGGGGAAGTTCAAAGAACTTTTGCTTCTCTTGATAATTAATGAGAGGACTCCCACTTCACCTCCAAGGGATGGTTTATGGCTCGTGTGTGTGTTAGCAGTGCAATGACCTATGCTTCGGAGACGTGGCCGGTCAAAGTGGAGCATATTAATAAATATAGAAAGGAATGAGAAGCGAATGGTGATATGAAAATGTGGGGTTTACCTCAAGGATTGGTATGTAATTATAAACATGAATTTGAAAAAGTACCTCGTAGTAGCTACACCATGTCTAGAAAGTAAGTGGTGGTAGTTTTGCTTATGTTTATAGGTACAATCTGTGTCTGAATTAGTTTAATACCTTAAAATCGTTGATAAAATATCAATCTTTAGCGTAAATAAACTAAACGTAAGTTAGTATGTATAATAAAGCTGTATTCAAGTGTGGTAAGAAGCAAATTCGTATTAAACCACGGGAGAATAAAGTTAATTATGAATTACAAGCCTGACTGTACATTCCCTATAGAAAGTTGTGTACAGTCTTGGTCATGAATCGACCGCTAACCTTATAGTGTATTATTGTACTGGTAAGAAATTCCATGCCCTTACCTTCATTATTAACCATAAATAGAGTTTGTTTTCCGGGCAAGCAATATTCTTCAAAATGTCATTCTTGTTACACAATTTCAGATTAATATTTAATATAGTAACAAATACGTTTATTTATTTATTTTACTTTTCGTTAGAGTGTGGTATTTTGGGATAACTAGCACCGATACGGCATGTGCTGTGAAGAATGGTTACAAATATTTTCCATTTGTAGCTGTTAACATTTAACTCGGCAAGCGCGATAGGCCTCACGGAAGTGTCTGTATAGCTTACGCGATAGCCCATGAAAATATACCCCCAAAACGGCCCACAGGCACTCAAATGGAAGCAGTATGTGATGAGGTAGTATAATCACTCTCCAGTACCTCCTTCCTCTCCCCCTCCCTCTCCTTCCCCCCCTTTCTCCCTCCACTTCCCCCCTCTTCAATTATATGAAAATACTCCTTTTATTTTTGTCATTCCTCCCTTTCCCTGCACAAAGTATGATAAGTCACGGTCTAACACACTCCCTCCTACCCTTCACATGCGTGGATGAAGACTGGGAAGGTCAGTCTGCCTCAAGCAAGCCCAGGAAACACACTTATGTTGCACTCTCTCTCTCGCCTCCTTCCATCCCGTCCTGCCATGAATATGTTTTTCACTAAATATTTGCTGTTTACCCATATTTTCTGGTCTTCACTGTTCATATATCCATCATATAAACAAAATATACGCACATGGAACAGAAATAATGCTTTAAATGGTAAATATAAAAAATTATGCCAGAATCGAAGGATTGTTTTCGCATACGCAGCACTTTTAAACACATGAATGGCATGCTCCTTGGGTTAATTCCATATAAAAATACAATATACAACAAACACTTAGCTTGCTTTATTTGTAAATAATAGGTTTTCCAATATTTTACAATTTCAATTCAACTTATATAACATACCAGTGAATATGTACAGTGGCAATTTTGTATTACGGACATAGCTTGGCCTGTAGGGTTTGTGAGTTAACTGTATTATATTATTCATACAATCACGCAACTTTACACAAAATCTGTCAATCATTGTTGCATTGGTGAACGAACGAAACATAATGACAACTGTAGCATTATTATTATTTTGTATGTAAACTGTCCAAGGAGAGAACAAATATATGACAGGAGGTTGATGATCAAGGAGTGGTGATGCTGGTGGTGACTGGTGATATTGGTGGTGTTGATGACGGTTGTAATGGTAATTGCGAGGGTGATGATGCTGGTGATGGTGAATGGTGGTAGTGGTGATGATATTAGTGGTGTTGATCAGTTGATGACGGTGGTAGTGGTAATTGTGAGTGTTGATGACGGTGGTAGTGGTAATTGTGAGTGTTGATGACGGTGGTAGTGGTAATTGTGAGTGTTGATGACGGTGGTAGTGGTAATTGTGAGTGTTGATGACGGTGGTAGTGGTAATTGTGAGTGTTGATGACGGTGGTAGTCATATTTGTGAGGATGATAATGGTGATGATGGTGGTGGTAGTGGTAATAGCGAGGGCGGTGGTGGTGGTACTAGTGGTGGTGATATTAGTAGCGTTGTTGTTGTTGTTGCTGTTCCCCAAGCTGCCTGGCCGAACAGCCCCAAGGTCCCGAGCAAGGCCAAGGCCATAACCGAGCGCCCCCACAGAACCCTCCCCGCCGACCACAATAAAGCCTGGGTGACCGAAGCCACTCCATGGCGGGGAGCTGGGGAGGGTGAGGAAACGCCCGGGAAACCAAAGCCCCACCCAGGGCCCTGTGCCCCTCAGCAATTATGAAGAGAAAGTTGAGGGGCAAAGGAAAAATGTGACGCTTTGGCTTCCAATCTTGGTAGATTGGGAGGTCAATCCACGGAAGAGATGCCGTCACTTGAAATCTAGAAAATATATAAGTAGAAGGAACAGTCAGAGTAAGCTATGGGTATGGCAGAGATCGCTCAGTTCTCACTCCGATAGACCAGCCCATCACCAGTATTAGTAGCGTTGATGACGTTAGTAGTGATATTTGTGAGGATGATGATGGTGGTAGTGAGTTATATGTAGTGGTTGTCATGATGCTGGTGCTAAATTGAGTCATGGAATTATTTTATATAGGCTATATATATGTATTTTTTTTCTTCAAAGATGAGGGAGACAAAATGCAGAACTGTCTGTGACAAGTGCCTCCCTCAGAGTTGAAAGCAGATAGGGACGAACAAAACTCAACCCAGACCGCATAAACCCAAGTGGGGACGAACAAACTACCGAGCCAGACTCAGGTAGGGACGAGTAATTTGTGTTGTGACAGAAAGAAGTGTGGTGTGCTTGTTTAGTGTAGTGAAGTAGATAGCAGGAGGAGGTGTTTGTGAGAGCCAGCTGGATCACTCTGTGTAGGTGAAGGTCAATCAGAAACAGTAAGGGAAGCCATGACACGTAATGATTGTTGTGATGGTGATTATTGTTGTAATGGTGATGGTATTATTGACTGGATGGTGGTAGTGGTAGGATGGTGATAATAGAGGGTGGTTTAATGGTAGCAAGATAGAAATGAGAAATTATGGTTTTGTGGTAATAAGTCTATCGCTCCAAAATCATCCCATATACCAATACCAAAACACGGCCTTGTGGGGCCCCGAACGAGACGATCTGAAATGGTAGTGAGATGTTAGTGATACTAATTGCGATAGGGTTGGTGGTGTTTATAGCTGTGGTACAAAGGAAAACAAGCAACAACACATCGACTGATTATTCAGAGGCTTATTGAAGCTAAGAAACTTAACCTTTATGAAAGAAGTCAAGAATAGTATTGTGTGGAGGACCTCAGTATTGTCCAAATGTGACACAATAACATATTGTGCAAAATGTAATTTACCCGATTATACTTTAATTCGTTGAGAGATCTGTTAGGAAAAGAGGGGCCATTTGTGAATGCAGTTTATCGAGGATTGACAGTAAGATACCTATCCAAGAGACTTGTTTAATGTTTGGACAGATCAATAGTCGAATATATTGCTAGATAGTCCAGTCCATAAGTATACTATTATGTTGCAAAACAACGCCTAGTCGCATGAATGAACGACACCATCAATGAAAATGATGCAAGGGTATATACTTTACATTTTGAGACAGATGCATATGAAAGGAGTCTCACATATGAATTACTAGCTATTCCCTTGGCCCCCAAAATGAAGGGAATAAACAATGGGGCACTTCCAACTCTTCTTTTACCGATATCAAGCGGTGAGCATTAATTTTAACGCCGTGTATTCTGCTGTGTAAAAATGTGTACGGTAGTAATACACAGGCAATGTTTACGTACTGATATGTACAGTATATAGCCAATATCGATTATATGTATAATAAGTCTCCAATTGAAATGCAGAACCTATAAATAGTAAGTCTCCAATTGAAATGCAGAACCCATGATAAAAGCTTTAGACATGTAATAATGATTAAAACGCATCTTTGGTCTATATAATATAGTTACAAGATATCTTTAAGTTAATACACGTTAGCTGAAGAGAGTGAGGGTGAGATAACGTAATTGACTTATAGTGTATCCCTAAGCACTAGTAATCGTGGACAGGTAGCCTAACAGAAATGCCGCAAGTAGGTCAGATATTTTGTATATAAGTAACTAAATACATTAAAGTTATATATTATATACAATACACTTAGTGTAGGGTCTTGACATATGTAAACGGTCAGATGTTCATTATACATTCGAATAGTGGATGTGCATTTTTTTTTTTTTTTCTATATTCCAACTACTCCCTCTCGGGCATAGGCTGAGCGCCTTTACAATACACCGTTGAACACGGTGAGGCCCGTGAGGTGTTGTTCCAGTCTAGGGAGTGAGACATGCGAAGCACCCCGGCTCGAAGCAATTCCATCTCTGAAGCCGCTTCGCCTCTGTGTTTCACAGTCTCACCCCCCACACTCGGACCCTCACTCTCAGAACGCCACCTATTGAGCAAGTAACTCACTAGGCATTGCCTCCCTGTAACATATTTTGAATATGGGAATAGTCATACAATGCTATTTAATCAGGGAATAATGAGGGTATTTTTTTGGCATTTCGGTGGGCTGTGGTAATGCACTGAAACTAGTTACAGCACAAATTCCATCCCAATAATATCTTCCCATTGATATATTGGGATTTGAACCCGGGTCCATTGGATTACCAGTCCAGTGGCAAGACCACTTCCCGGTTATGTAATGTTTGAGAAAAGCCGAATAAATCAAAATGGAGGTGGCGTTTTACTTTATATCAAAGAAAGTCTTAACCCTACCCTCTTGTCAAAACCTCAAATTGTGAACGTCGACGCATCTTTTGTGCTAATAAAGAATAATAAAGGTACAAAAATAATACTTGCATTAATATACAGACCTCCAGCTCAATCAGTGCAAACTGACCGAGAAATTTACGAACAAATTGCAGATGTAAGTAACTCACAAGATACCGTAATTTTTGGCGACTTTAATTTACCTGTGACCAAGTGGGGCGATACTCTTACTTCACACTCCGGACATGACTTGTATACGAACTTGCAAGAGAGTTCGCTTTATCAATTTCTTCGAACGCCGACCCGTGGTAATAACGTTCTTGACATTGTACTTGCAACAAAAGAAGAATTAATAGAGAATTTGAATGTTGGTGATGAATTCAGTAACAGCGACCATCGTACGATAACTTTTACTTTAAAGTTTACTAGTAACGAACCAAATAGTAGCATCGAAAAAGTCCCTAATTTCAAGAAAGCAAACGTCCATAAACTTAGAGCTATGTTTAAAGAAACTGACTGGAGCTTTTTAATTCACAATAACGACATAAATACATCTTGGAAGTTATTCGAAGCCACTTACCTAAAAGTAGTGCAAGACTGCATACCATCGAAAATACGGCGTCCAGGCCATAATAATAAGCCCAAATGGTGGAATAAAGATATTTCAAACTGCCTGCTTGCTAAAAAAATTTGCTAATGATAGATTAAAATCCTCACAAAATGACGAAGAACGGCTGAAATTTGTAGAGCTACGACGCAAAGCCAAAAAGTTAATTAAGCAAAGTAAAAAGACCTTAGAGTTACATATTGCGAATCAAAGTAAAACAAACCCGAAAGAATTCTATAGTTATATCAGAAAGAAAAAAGTAGTTACTTCAACTGTTGGACCGTTAGTCGATGAATATGGAAAATACACCAAAGACGAAGTACAAATGAGTAATGCCCTCAATACCTTCTTTGCATCAGTTTTTACAACAGAAGACCTCAGTGATATCCCTACACCATCGCCGATTCAGATTGATAATTCAGATGTTCTAAGCAATATCACCGTTACAGAGAGAGAAGTATTGAATTGTTTAGATAAACTCAATGTAAATAAAATGCCTGGTCCTGATACAATCTTGCCTAGAGTTCTAAAGGAAGCTAAGGATGAGCTCTCTAAACCACTAACATTACTATTCAATAAATCCTTGCAGTCTGGAACTATGCCCGATCAGTGGAAGCTAGCCAACGTAACACCGATATTAAAAAAAGGCAGCAAATCCCTACCCAGTAACTATCGTCAATTACCTTAACCTCAGTTGTATGTAAAATGCTAGAAACGGTCATACGAGACAGACTCGTAAATCACTTGGAGGAAAATAACATACTTAAAGATACTCAACACGGCTTTCGTAAAAAACGTTCCTGTTTAACAAACCTCTTAGACTTCTTCCACGATATCCTCAACCTCTACGATGAGAGTAAAGCTGTAGATATTATATACCTTGATTTTCAAAAGGCCTTTGACAAAGTTCCCCACAAACGTTTACTGCTAAAACTAAAAGCGCATGGAATACAAGACGGTGTGTTGAAATGGATAGAAAATTGGCTCAGCGACAGAAAGCAAAGAGTAGTCATAAACGGTAAGGCATCTAAATGGACCAATGTAAGTAGCGGGGTACCCCAGGGATCGGTACTAGGACCAATTCTCTTTCTAATTTACATCAACGACATAGATGAGGGTCTCACCTGTACAATCTCAAAATTTGCTGACGATACAAAAATTGCAAATAGCGTACTCTCAAAAGAACAAGTTGACGATATGCAACACAATCTAGATAAATTGTCATGTTGGGCTCAAATTTGGCAAATGAGTTTCAATGCGGATAAATGTAAAGTACTACATATCGGATACCTAAATGAGAAAGCAAACTATTCGATGAATGGCACTCAGCTTAAGAATGTAAACAGAGAAACCGATCTGGGAGTAACAATATCGAGTAACCTAAAACCAAGTCAACAATGTTCAGAAGTTGTTAAGAAGGCAAACAAAATAATTGGCTTTATAGGCAGGTCATTTGAGCATAAATCCAAAGAAGTTATCCTAACCCTTTACAATTCCTTAGTCCGCCCTCTTCTGGAATACTGCGTTCAATCCTGGTGCCCTTATTACCAAAAAGATATAAACAAGCTAGAACGAGTTCAACGTAGAGTTACCAAAATGATACCTAGCCTAAAGAACAAACCATACGAAGAGCGTCTTAGAGAATTAAATCTATTTCCTTTAACCCAGCGCAGATTAAGAGGTGACTTAATGCAAGTGTTCAAAATCATCAAAGGCATCGACAATATGAACTGTAGTAAGTACTTCACTATCGACCAATCTAATTACACGCGGGGAAACGGTTGCAAAATTATTGGTAAATCTTTTAACTCACACGAATCTAAGAATTTTTCTTCAATCGAGTTGTCAACTTGTGGAATGGGCTTCCCCGAAACGTTATAGACTGCATCACTGTTGATTCATTTTTACTCCGCCTAGACAAATATCTCGCATCAAACCCGCGACTGACTGCGTTTGTAAATGAATAATTTAATTTTATCCCCCCCTCAGTTACTAACCCATCTGTCCCCTACTAACTTCCTAATCCTGCCACGGACATTAGTTCCAGGGCAGTAATTCCCTTTCCAATGTTCCCTTACCCACTCTAAACCACTGTTTGGACACTTGATCCTCAGTGTTTTGGAAGACAAGCAACCTAGAAGGGTCACTAGATCTGTTGTTGCTTGATTTCCTTTGTACTCCTTTGTACCACTCTGCCACACCTCCCCTTTGTGTATATATAATAATTAATAGAGATATGACTCTGGCAACACCATGCTAATCATACCCCCCCCCCCCCTCCTCTCTCTGTCTCTCTCTGAATACATATGAATATTATTCAGGTTCAGGAGTAATTCCTAGTGAGGCCTTCCATTGTGGTTTAGTGCCCCATCAATTACCCCTTCCATTCGTCTAATCATTAGGCCACCATAGCGCAGTTGGGTATATGTATAAGCTCAGATCAATATTCAGTATTCGAGAATTAATATGTCGAAGGCTTATACATACACTTTTAAGTGTTTCGATAACGTGATGCTTAGTGCACCGAATTTCGGTGTAAGCATCCTAGGTTCGAGTCCTTTGAGTACGACATAGATTAACTAGTTTATTATATATACAGTATGTATATATATATATATATATATATATATATATATATATATATATATATATATATATAGAATAGGAGAGTTATAGATAAATGGTAGAACAAACAACAAGGCTATGTTATTATTAAAATACTGTAAATTCTGCAGTGTTGAGGGTGATGATGATGACAGCAGACTATGGCAACAAATGATGATGAGTTGACACATTAATATAGTGTAGTTAACATGATGACGATATTGAGAGCGGGTAATGGAAAACTAATCCAAAAAGGAAGGCATAAATATAGTGATGACGATGGCAGTGATGAAGGCATGTGATGGAGAGAGTATCATAACATTAAAGCACGAACAACAAGAACAAAGAAGTAAGGGTGATGCCTTGTGGTTTCAATAGGGGGACCATAGATATGATGATGGTGAGCTTGTGATAGATATGATGGGGCGAGTGTCAGCGATGGTTGGGAGACATGAGGGATGGTGGTCGTTTGAGAGAAAAAATATATGGTGGTGATTGATGTAGGGATGAAAGAGGAGGGGGTGACAATTATTGGAATTATACGCATATGGTGGGCGAGAATTAACAGTGTACGTAAAGTCATTATATTTATACGAGCATTGAGTGGCTTTACAATATCACTACATTCGTAATATAGTGCGACTATTATTGTGGTGATATAATGTTCACAATGAAAAGGAAACATTATCCTACAACTTTCGTTTCCAATATTCAAAATATAATATACAACGAATGGATTATGCTTTCATCACCATTTACAAGATTGTATGTATGCATGTATGTACAGTATGTATGCATGTGTGTATGTAAGTATAAGTGTGTATGTATGTATGTATGTATAAGAACATAAGAACATAAGAACATAAGAAAATGGGAGTCTGCAAAAAGCCGATCGGCCCATACAAGGTAGATCCCTGTCACACCCAACCCCAATTTCAAGGCCCAATTATAGGCCCAGCTCACTAATACCTTGAGTACTGCCCCCACCAAAATGGTCAGGGATTAACACAAGATTACGGGGGTCTGCTGAACGCCGATTGGGCACACCTGGTAGATCCCCCTCACACCCATCCCATCTCGTCCATATGCCTATCTAATGTTATCTTAAAGCTCCCTATCGTTCTTGATCCCACTATATCACTTGGTAGCCTATTCCACCCATCTACAACTCTGTTACCAAACCAATATTTGCCTATATCTTTTCTGAAACGAAATTTATCTAATTTGAAACCATTTGTACGAGTTCTTTCGCTATCACTGAGCTTTAGTACATTTGTCATGTCCCCTTTATTAATCCCACTAACCCACTTGAATACCTCTATCATATCCCCTCTAACTCTGCGTCTCTCTAACGAATGTAAGCCTAATTTCTTCAACCTTTCTTCATACGGAACATTTCTAATAATATGGATAATTTTTGTCATTCTACGTTGTACTCTCTCCAATGAATATATGTCCATTCTGTAATAAGGACACCAACATTGTACAGCATAATCCATATGGGGTCTCACTAATGACAAGTAAAGTTATGTATGTATGTATGTATGTATTCAAGCACATACCTCATAACTGGGTTTGGTCCACTCGAGACAGAGTCCGAACAGAAATAACATTTAATAGTTCCAATTCTTAAGGTCCGGGACCACAATTACGTTCACTCGCCCCTTACTCTGACTAGTTTAGTAGGTGAAGCTTACAAGGGAGGAGGATTCCTAACCTCCCTTCCCCGAAGTAGGAAAAGTAGACAGGAAAAAAAGACAGACAGAAATGGATGAGGTTGGGTAGTGGATGTCAAACCTCACTCATTATTCTTCAAAGTTTATTTTTGAACTGACATACGTTGGGAGATTTTGTTTTTTGTACTAATATTATTGTTCATATTTTATAAGCCAAACACGTTGAACAATGAGAAACTAAAAAATATGAAGATCATTAATATTCCTTAAAATATTTTGAAAGGTCTTCACAGATATATGTTGCTTTGAAACAGTTTTAAGGAAAAAAATATAAAACATGGTAAGGTGAAGCCACCCCCATGCATGCACAGCACATCTTCAAAGTTGCAAAACAAGTGAAAAATGTTCAACCTAAAAATATATAGGCTAAAAATTAAACTAGAGGAGATATACAAAAAATGCTTGCCTAGATTGTAGAAACACCTTTTGTGAGTTGATTGAACACAAACAGAAAGACAATACACTAGAATCTTGAGTGCATTGTCAATTATTGTAGTGTGTAATTTTGTCTAATTTTGACCCTAATTTTTTACATATTATATAAAAAACTATAAAACCAATTTTCAACCTGATGGTACCAAACATTAGCTCTCACAGTCCTCTAAACGTATGCCAAATCTCATTTAAATCAGAGGAAGTTCACCGACACCCTGGGAGTAGAAGGCGGATGGTCCCGTACTGGGGCAAATAGTGTACTTACCATTACTACCACCATCATCATCATCATCATCATCATCATCATCAAGAATAGCAGCCATGCAACTTTACTGCTAGAAAATAAGTCATCGCTTAGCGTACTTCATAATAATATAGTACTTTCAGACTCGAAATAACATTTACCCGAATTGTCGGCTAATTAAGGAGGAAATCAAGGTTCAGAGGACCAGGCATGTCTCAACTTTGAGTTCAGAAGGTAAAGGGCCCTTCACACAGTAGTGCGAGCTAGAATCATTAGGAGTAATGACTCCTGTTGATTCCTGGGAATATGACCGCAAGTGTCCGAAATTCCACGTGCCCTCATGACAGAGTAGGAGACAGCGGGAATGTACCTGCGAGTCACAAGGTGTCACTGCGAGTCACTGGGAGTTACCAGGAGTCACCGGGATAAAACCGCGAATGAAGTGCGAGTTATTGAAAATTAACGGTCGCTTTCGGATTAGTGCAATATACAAGTCGATACGAGTAATACAGGAGTCACTGCGAGTCAGGACGTGTTATATACGAGTCACTGGGAGTCACCGAGAATTAGTGGACACACGTGCATCGACTGTGAGCCTCCAGGCATGTGTGTGACCTTATAATTTAAAGTTGCCATCCCTCAAGTATGTTTCTTGTAGGTTATAACTACAGTCCTCTAATATCATCATTAAGTATTATGACTGTCTTCATACATCATTAAAGACAATAATAGAATATGATAAGTCTGTATTATTATGTACCGTACGGTCATTATATCAATGCTTACTATAATTTAAGAAACACATATATGTAAAGTATTGTCTAAAGAGTGCCTATACCTGATTTATTTCCAGCTGAGGATCGAGAATCGTAGATGTGGCATCTGCGCAGTGATGGTGTGTGATTGGTTGGATTGACTTTGTTTCATTTCGTAGGTTGCTTGTGATAACAATTAAAATAACTGTTTCATTACAATTATTTGAATCATCATATCTACAAAGTATAATAGTGTCTTTTATTCTAAATCTCGAAAATGCCGCTTAGCATTGATATTTTGCAATACAAGCAGGCATTAACCGAAAAAGCATCTGTACCGAGGTCAACTGATGCCCAAACGAACACTTACCTTTCAGTCAACTTGTTCTAGCTCATTATAATTTGAACATTACAAGACATTTGACTGTTTTTAGCACATATAGAAGGTATTATAACAATTAAGTAATGTAATATAAAGCAAGGACTACATTTGAAGTAGCAGAAGTTTATTTCAAAATAGCCTAGAGGGGAGGGGCTAGGCCGCTAGAGAGGCTGGTCAACACATTTAAACTTCCCGCCTCAGGAGTCCCTCCCCCACCATCACATTTACAAAATTCCCTGAACATGTAGGCTACTTTAAATGAAGTAGATGCCTTATAATACATGCACTTAAGTGTTATAATATATTTTAGAGGCGCTTAAACAGACAAATGTCATTTAATTTTATAATAGAATAAGTTGACTGAAAGGTAAGTGTTCGTTTGGGCATCAGTTGACCTCGGTACAGATGCTTTTTCGGTTAATGCCTGCTTGTATTGCAAAATATCAATGCTAAGCGGCATTTTCGAGATTTAGAATAAAAGACACTATCATACTTTGTAGATATGATGATTCAAATAATTGTAATGAAACAGTTATTTTAATTTGTATCACAAGCCACCTACGAAATGAAACGCAGTCACTCCAACCAATCACGCACCATTACTTCGCAGTTGCCACATCTACGATTCTCGATCCTCAGCTAGAAATAAATCAGGTATAGTTAATCCTTCCCACCTTTTCGTTTTCCTTCATTAGCGAGTTCTGTAATATTTCATAATACTACGTAAAATGGGTAACAATTATAGGTTATGTTACAGTGCATTCATTCGACATATATCGACAGGCCCCGCCCGCTTCCACCAGCACCGTAGACGAAGTAGAGCTTATCATACCGCAATCTCGGACAAGTCACTTGTCACCTTACCACGGAGCTGATAAAGCTCCAAGTAAAATTAATTATAGGATGTAAGAGCGCTTTAATACATGCATATTTGCAGTTATTCTTTACTATACAATATTACCATATACCATAGTACAGAAAAGTAAACTCCATTACCATTGTTACCTCGTCTACTTGGGCAGAGCAGAGGTAGACAAATATTAAGCTAGGCTTAGCGAGCGACTGCGTTTGGGTGTATAGGGTACGGTACCGTAACCGTAATACCTCCCCCTCCCTCTCTCTCTCTCATATTGTGAAGTGATCAAAGTTGTCAAAGGTCCAAGTATGGGTGAAAGCCGTTGCTAGTAAACTGGTGAATGAAAGACTCCTTCAATCTTCCTGCCTGAGTTCTGATCTTATTAATTAATGGCTGTGAAACTTTTGTTGCCTCAGAGGTTTTCTTCACCACCACATCAACTGGCTCAGTTTTCTCCTTATCAAAATACATGAATACATTCAAGACAATATTCCTGGCTTGACTGACAAGTCGAGGAGAACCAGCAGGTCTGCCAGGAGTATGGGCAGGAGACACCATCTTCCCCCTTCAGAAGACAGGAGGGAACTGAACTGATGTTTGAATGGCAGCGCAGTGACAGTTGAAACCTTGAGAGAGAAGCGTTGCCAATGTAGCTACCTTACCGCTAGATCTAAAAGTATTTACTTGAACAAGGGAATAGAGCTGTTAAAGACAGGCTCCAGTCTTAACATTTCTTTCTCACTCGTTGATGTAGAAAGGTAGATGGCTTTGTAGGCCATTTTTAATAATTTAAATTGATAAATAAATATTGACTTCATCTAGCGGCAATATTTTACACCTAGCAATAAGAATGCTGGCTATACTCCGAATCTTTTAGCACATGTTATCAATATTGGAGTAATATTCTAGCAATATTAGGTAGGCATTTACTAGTTTGTATTTTTCTAGTTACTTCTGCAAACAGATTAAATAATATTTTTGTGCTGATTTGGTAACCCTGATGGACACCCCTGTCTCGCACAGTCATGCCAGCCGTATGATAACTATTGGGGAAGTGGGCGGGGCCTGTCGATATATGTCGAATGAATGCACTGTAGCTTGGTTAGGTTAGGTCAGGGGAGTTGGGAGTTGGAACTTGTAAACTAAAAGTAGGCTAGTGTAACATTGACCATACATTGTTCACATTATTAAATACCTCACGTACAGTAATTTCCTTCTCTTGTGTTAAATACAATGTCTTGTGGGCAATTGTACTTACACAGGTTCACACTAGCCCTATTTATAATGTTTGACCAAGAAAACTAAAGTACCCGTATATATTATACTTTCAGGTGAGGAGTATTACAGTTTTATATGAATAATATTGTTTATAATTCACCTTCATTTCACTTTGAGATAGCTTGAGAATGCACCTACAAATAATAAATACTGCTAAATTGTCTGGGGAGGAGGGGGGGGGGGGGAATCCCCAGCTAGGTAGGCTCGCTTTGCTCACCACCCACACCCATGAATAGTGGGCCCTTTATTACATGTGCGCCTACTACAGGTATCTCTGTGGGCACCCATGCCACTTGAAGAGCATGCTCGGTGACTCCCAGTGGCTCCTGGTGGTTCCTGGTGACTCCCGTCATTTCCCAGTGACCCTCAGTGACTCGCATGTATTAGCTATCTATATCCCAGTGACTCCCGGTGAAACTGAGAACTGAAACTGAAACAGAACACTGTCCGCAATTTAGATACGAATCACCGCGAGTCACTGGGAGTCACCAGGACTCACTGGGGTGTCACTGGGAATCACCAGGACTCACTGGGAGTGTTCCGACTCGCGGAGAGAACTTTAAACACGGTGAACATTTTGTCGGACAGGGCCAATCGCCCGTGACTGGTCGGGAGTAACTGGGAGTCTAACAGGAATCACTAAAAATCGCTAGAGTCACTAGGAGTCATCGATTTTCACCGCGAATAGGCCGAGGAGTCCGAGTTTTCCCCTACTCCTAGTGATTCTAGCACTCCTGACTGTGTGAAGGGCCCTTAACTCATGCCAGGAAATTTAACAATTGTATTGTGTTGGTATATATGAGTTAAGTTAAAGAAATACATTTATTGATATTGTTCTGCCCTGTCTAAGATCCTATGAACACTATAGATCTTAACTAAGCTTATATTGCCTTCATTGCCAGATAAAACAAGGGCACATACACACAAGCATATACATATGCAAATACCTATTGATTAACACTAAAGTAGAAACACTATAACACAAACTGATGCAAACACACATACATACTGTATACGCCAATACATAAATGCGTATACAGTACATGAACCGTGAAAGTTGAATTGGGCCATGGCGGTTAAATTGATCTGATGTGATGGAACTGGGCTGAGTGATGGGTTGGATAAAACGGTTACATTAGTTAGAAGTGTTGAACTGAGCTACTTGAAATAATCTTGACTGACATAGTTCATAGCCCATTATTGAGGTCATCCAATCATAACCAATTATTTTGTATGAAGTTTGTATATAAACAATATATCTTACAGTGAGTGCCGTGAGGATTGCCAAACAACCAATTGATGATCGTTTTGGGGCCAGTATTTTTCGGGAGATCCGGGGGATGTTGGAGTCATTGGTTATTGGCAACAAGTTAATAATGTCTATTATGGTACTAACTGAGGGCACTGACCCAAGTTCATCTATATCAGTCCATTATGTTCATAGAAGAATGTTGCTTATAGACAGACAAAGACAACAGCTATTACACAATCTTTGATAATATGGTTTGGCTGAGATAAGTAAAGGACCCCATTGTCTCCGAGCTTCTACATTTCTTCACAACAACTGTCCCTCCCTCGACCCCAAAAACCATTTAGTGTCACTCTAATTATTATGAACCCAAAATATATAACTACGAAATCCGCGAAAAAAACACTCCCTGGCAGCGAGGAGAGAGACAGAGATGTTCGTTAATAGAGTGATTACAGTGATAGTGGTTAAAAATTAGTTGTGTATGGTTTGGGTGGATAGTCAATCATGTATAGTGAGTGATTATGGGTGATTTCAGTGGATGGTTAGTGATGAATATAGCGCGTTGTATTGCACCTGGAGCAACTGATTAGATTAGCTCAAATAAGCTTACATTAGATGAAGTGAATTTCAGTTAAGATAATAAAAAACATGACACGCCACGGCAAGTTCATTTATTCCGCAAGAGTAATGCATATGGCTCCAGAGCCCTTGCAGAGGCAGGATGTTTCCCTCTGTCTCTCTCTCGCCTCCATCCACCCCCTCCCGTCACAAATATACCAGTTTCACTAGACATTTGCTGTTTACACCTAATTTCTGGTCTTCGCTGCTCACATGTTCATCATACAAGTAAAATATATACACATGGAGTAGAAATAATGCATTATATGGTTAATATAATTAATTCTGTCAGAATCTAAGGTAATAATTTAGCATATGCGGACATTTATAAAACACCAATGGCATTCTCCTTGGGTTAATTGCTCTATGTGGCTGGGCAGTGGCGATGGTGTCTCTCTGCAGCTGGCAAGTGATAGTGTTATAGCTTGCTACACTTTATGCGTCAGCTTCCTACAATGCAGCACTTCTTGCATCAGCCTGTTAAGATGCTGTGTATTATATGTCAGCCTGCTACAATGCTGTGTTTCATACGTCAAGCCACCGCTATATTATGCCTCATGCATCAGCCCACTACTAGGCTGCTCCTCATTTGTCAGCCTATCTTGTCTATAGATGTGGTGCACTGGTGTGTCACCTAAGGAGGCCTTACTTGCCCACATTTTGCTCTGAGAGTTCTAGGGTTTGCAAACTGAGCTGCTAAGTGTTGGTTGAGCAAATGTAGTCTAAACTCCAGTGGCAGGATCAGCTGTGCATGACTTGAGGGTAAGAGGGGCCGCCCCACTGGCTCGGAGGACGTGTGAGAGTGGTTGTAGTCATACTTTTTCTCTTGTGTCGCTTTCTTCAGTTGATGTAGCTTGTATTTGTGTTGTGTTTGGTATGTTTGAGGCATGATATTGCCCTCTTTTATGAATAAGTCTCAGCCTCAAGGCAGGATCTGGTATATTGCGATAAATGTGTTAAATTATACAGTATATTGAACGTTTTGATTTCAAATAAATTTGAATAAGAAAAACACAGTTAGTCCGGACTAGAAACTCCACACCTAATAAACTTTAGTATCATGGAATTCTAAAGTGATGAATCTTGAGTAAATTTTGTTTTATAATATACATAAATGATCCCATTCAGTTTATATTTGAATTTATTTCAATCCATTATGTAGACACTACTCAATTTGCTCATACTGATAACAATGAAATCATTGAAAACCTAATTCGTAGTGGTGACGAAGCCTTAGTAATAGCTAGAGATAATTTTCATATGAATGGTTTAATGGTAGACACACACACACACACAAAGCTCAGTGTATGTTCATTGATTCTAAAGTACTATTGTTACAAATCATCAGTGACACTCAATTACAGGTTGCTATCAGTTATATAGTCTCTAATAAATCTTTAACCCGGGAACGGCGAGGGGGGGGTAATGAACTATCTCCCCATGGGCGAGCATATGGGCTCCATTCAGGCCTATATCGGCATTTTACGATAAATATCGTTATTACCTATTCATACGAGCCTATTTTACCTTCACTATGAAGATAGTAACCTGTAACAACAATCAAACCAGTAAAAATATAATTTTTCTGGTCAAAATCGCGAATATAGATGAACCAGCCCATTCATGAATTTTGGAGAAAATTGAGGCAACCCCTCCCTCCACAAGGCCTCAAGCCACACTGAGCCTACTCATACACTAGGGCTGGGCAAGAATCGTAATTTTCGGTACTCACGGTTCCGAGTATCTGAGGCAGGTGAAACCGTTGGAACCGGTTCCAGAACCGGTTCCTCAATGTAAACAAATATGAGTCAGATTCAGTGGAGGACTGGGATCGAGATGTAGCCTACAACTGAGTGTCTGAGTGAGGGAGCCGCGCGCCGCGCGGAACCAAGTGTGCAGTTGCCAACCACCACCAATATACTATTGTGTATAGTGTAGTGTTAACTGTTACACCATTTTCGCTCCTTAAATCTCGCATTTTCTATAGTTTTACAGCGTCAGTGGAATCGTTTAGTAGGAACTGGTTCTCAAAATTGGTACTCGGTTCCAAAGTAATTAATTGGATTCGTTGGAACCGGTTCTGGAACCTATTCCTGCCCAACCCTATCATACACACACTCGCTTGTGTAGCACACCTGCTAGGCACGTAAGCACATCCCCCACACAGTTTACTAATGTTAGCACAAAAATATACCAACAAATTAGGGGATAACTGGGAAAATAGGTGATAATTGAAGGGGGAGGGGAAAGGGAGGAAGGAGGGGATGTGGAGGAGTGATATGAGGTATAGGGAAAAAAAACAAAAAATTGTTTAGTGCTGTTTAAATGGTATTTTTAGGCCTCCCTCTTAACCCTCTCCGACATATGACGCGATTTTGAGCCGATTAGGGATACTTTAAAGCCTTTGTTACCATCAGGGGTATTTAGAAACCTTTAGTTTAGTTACTTCAATCTCTGCAGTTGTCTTTGAGTTAGCTGTGGGCAGAAAACTAATTTTGGAGAGGTAATTATAAGAGTGAGATCACTCTATTTCTTATTGCTAATCTGGCAACCTCTGCATCATATGAGTCTGAAGGGGTTAAGAGCTTTGCCGCCGTCGCCCAGTAAAACCTCTTTAGAGCTTTGCCGCCGTTCCCGGGTTTTAACATACCTGAATAATTGTATACTTCAACAACTATATGAATTTTGACAAGCATATTGTTAACTCATAAACTGCAAAGCTATAATAATTCAAACCCTCCCACCAAGCGAAGGTATTTGGTTCTATTCTGACGAAAATCGTCATAGTACCATATATATAAATATTACTTATCCATATGCACCTATTTTGATTTTATTAAGAACATATAAACATTTAAGAGCAATACAAGAAGTGGCAATAGTATTTGGGGGGTGAAAAAGACGTATTATTTCCGCAAGGTCGTATCATGAGGCGAGAGCTGGGGGGACGTATATCCTCCCTCTCGGAGCTGAAAAGCGACACTGAGGCCTTGCACTAGAAGTCTCTCTATTGCAAGGATCTCTAGCTGCCTCGCCCGTGTTAAGGAGACCGGTTGAGGAAACTGCTGAAAATTACCCGATAAAAGGGGGAATAAGAGGAAAAATAGTTGATACTTGAGGAGGGGGGGGGGGTTGTGACACATATATAGGAGTGGTAGCAAGTAATGGAGGGGGATTCCCTCACCTAATCACAATTTGTTTTGTTTCGAGTGCCACTGGGGTGTTTTCTAAGGGTTTTTTAATGCTCTGGATCTATTGAGCACGGTTGCAATGCACCAGACAAATCTCTATTGAGGACGGTCTCATTTATGGGTTAAGATGAGTACAAAGGTATTTGGCACAGTAACGCACTGTATGTTAACCGCATACATTATAACCTCAATACAAAAAAAAAAATCATATGTACCAAGTGTCATGAACGGAAATATAAACACCTGGGGCACAACCATCGTAACACAACTGCAACGTGCATAAAACCTCCATAATGGTGTTGCAAAGGTTGTAATGGGTGGTGCATCCAAGCGTGACTGTGTAAACCATTTTCTAGAAGAGTTTGAGTATATGTATTGATTCGAATTGTGACGCATGTCGAGTATGAGCATGCTGTACAGAACGCCCAGTCAGGCCCCACTCTCGCTAGGATCGTCAGGGCAGGAACTTTGGCTGTAGTCTGTGTAGAGTTTCCTAACTTAGTTTATGTGAGCCGTTGTACTATAAGTATTATAAATATGTATTTTGTTTTCATCTGAGTCAACGAGTTCTATTTTATATCATTAGTTATAAGTGTTGTGTGTGGGACTTATTTGTAATGATGAGAGGAGAGAGAGAGTATGTAACGGGGACCAGTGAGTGCGCCACGCGGGCAGGTAGGCCTAATTCCCTCCTCCCTCCTCCCTCTCAGTGCGTGGGAAATCCTTTGTCGATCCCAGATTGAGAGAGAATATTACGTAATGATTGCTAGTGGGCGGTCCTTAGTAGTTGGTGATATGCTCACTAGAGGGCCGAGTATAAAAAGGGAAGTCTAGCCGCATTGTCTCTTAGAACTCATCAGGCAGAGCGACTTCTCATATCCCTTGCAACTATCCATATTCTTCCGACTGATGTGAACTTTCTCTACTCTCTGAACAGCCTATCTTCTTCTCTTCTCGTCCCTTTTTAACCAATGACCCCTTTGGTGCAGATTTAGTCAGCCAAAGTATTATCGCTTGAGTTCTCACGAGATAAGTGCCTGTTAGATAGCCTATTTTTGGAAGGGTTAACTAGAATAGGATTGATTGATGTTTGTTGCACTCGTATATGCATTTCCCTGTGTGCAATTATTCATGTTCCTGTTTTCTGCTGGTTTAGGCAATGCTAGACTGGGATAGGGTTTCTGAGTTGTGATTTCCTATGAGTACTAGGTTGCGGTTGAACCAGTACAATTGCAACGGAGACGTGGAACGCCTAGGTGGTCTTTCTGACTGTGTACCGTGGGAGTTTAGCACTGTGTTGCGAGTGAGGGCTTTTGCCTCTGCCACCCAACACTGTGCTATCTCATTTGCTTGACTTTGAGAGGATCGCCAGGAGAGAACCAGATACTAGTGATCTGGATCTCTCAAGAGAGCATCCCGTCAATTAACGTAATTTGGCCGCACAGTCTTAAGGACCTCGCTAGGCTACGAGCCGCTTGCTCAGCCATTGTCTCTTAACCTTATGTATCCCAGCTAGACTTTGCTCGACCAGCAGATACAGCATAGTATTGAAGCTTCTCCTTATGTATATTATTGTTTATGCACTATTGATTTCATGTGTGGCACGCTTAGCTACTTCAGAGATTAGTGGCCCACGAGCACAATCTTAGTAGGCTATTGCCAGTGCATTGTCGGAGTACTTCTTCTTAATGTTTGCCATATCCTATTGCTTATTCTTATAATTCTTCTTATGTCAATTTAAAGCCTTTAATTACCAGTGAGTTATTCATTAAATTGCTGTTCAAAATCCGATACTTACTTCTTATGAGTATTCGAGAAGCATCTAACTTATCAGAAGATTCCTTGCTTGATGCTCGAGGACTATTGTTTAACGTAACGTAATAGTGCCGATCCGAAGTAGAGGGTGGAGGACTTCTTAAGTTCTTAGTTCAAGGGTGGATTACTTCGGCTTCGGCCAACACTATTCTTTAGTGTTGTAGTACTTTCTTCTTTGTTTGATTGTTGACCAGACTAGATAACTCCCGTCTAGTTATTAGTCTGTTGTGTGAAACGCTAGTACCGAGTTCTTGTATACCCCGTTATAGCAGATAGAACTCTGGAGTGTAGTGGCGTTTTTTGTTCGGCTGGCAGTACTCTGGGGTTGGGATCGTGTGTTTCCGTTGTGGCAGCGAGCCATACTCGAGTCCTGTGTAAGAGCCCTAGTGTACCCGAGTGCCCGGTCGTAACAAATGGCGACCTTGCTTAGGATTTTGTGAACAGTATAATTTTCTGCAGAGTTGTACAACATTTGTTTGTTCGTACTTTAGCGTACATATTGAAGAATATTTTTTTTTGTAAGGCAATTAGGAGAGCATTTAAGAGACTCCAGTTAATTTAGTAATTAGTGCTTACATAAGGGAGTTTAACACTTTTGTCTCGAGAATTTTTTGTGAACTTCAGTATGTCGTGCCCTAGTACTGACGAGGAGCGAGAGATGCCATTTGAGGAGGTGCCGTTAGTAACTAGTGAGGAGGATGCTAGACTTTTTGTGAGTAAGCAGTACCATGTGACGGAGGGGAGGCTGACTGGGGTGGATATTTATGGCTTGCACCTGATAGCCAAGGTTTTGGGCAGATCCAATGTAGGAGGGATGTCCAAGGGGGAGCTGATTTCCTGGGTGTTGCGTGGGCGACATGGGGTTTCGGAGGAGAGGGCGTTTGGGGGGGTTCCTCCCCAGATCCCCTCTCACTCGACTCCCACAGTGCCGTCCACTCAGTTGCCGGAGGTTAGCACTCTCCCACAGAGGGATGAGAATTGGAAGATTGGAGTGCCCTCGGGCGGTGCGTATGGTGGTTCCCCAGTTCTTGCCCCCCCTCCTTCAGTAGTGGCAACTCCCTCTTCCTGCCTGTCTCCAGATATGATATTTAGACTTGAGCTTGCTAAAATTGAGTCTAGGAAGTATGAGATTGAGGCTGAGTCTAGGAAGCAGGAGAAGGAGATTGAGGCTGAGTCTAGGAAGCAGGAGAAGGAGATTGAGGCTGAGGTTAGGAAGCAGGAGAATGAGACTAGGAGGCATGAGATTGAGGTTAGGAGGCACGAGGCTGAGCTTAGGTACGACTCAGAGAAATATTGTGCTCAAATAGATTTAGATAAGACTCGTGCAGAGTCGACAGGGATTCGGATGGGCCGTGAGGGCCAAGTAAGAGAACAGTCCTTGTCCCACTTAGTCAAGTTGGTGCCGGCATTTAGTGAAACTGAAGTCACAGAATTTTTTAATCGTTTTGAGAAGAAGTGTAGGGAGCATAATTGGCCTGAAGAGAAGTGGGCAGCTCTGGTCTCCTCAAGACTTACGGGTAAGGGTCTGAAGGCTTATGATGCACTGCCTTTAGAGTCTTGCATTGACTACCCAGAATTGAAGAGAGCTGTCCTACGGGCATACGAGTTGCAACCAGAAACATATCGATTGAAGTTTCGGGGTGTTACAAAGACTAGGGAGGCGAACTTTCTTGAACATGCCCGGGACTTAAAAGATGCACTTGCTAACTGGACACGTTCTGAGAAAGCTGAGACGGCCGAACAGTTGACTGAGCTGTTTCTGCTCGAGCAGTTTTATAAGTGTACTGGTGCAGATATGACTTTAACTATTAAAGAAAAGAACCCTAAAACTCTACAGGAGGCAGCTGAGATGGCTGACCTCCGGCTATCACTAATTCGTGGGTGCGGGTCTGCCCAGCGTAGTGAGGCAGGTAACAAGGGGCGTGACGCCCCACCCCCCCGAGTTAGTGATATACATTATGCAAACAAGTACAAGAGCTATGATACCAAGACTGACCACAAGACTAGCACCGTCCCATTTAAGAAGGGGCCGGGCCCTTCCCAGTACCAAGGGAAGCCCAGAGGGGAGTTGGAGTGTTATCATTGTCATGAAAAGGGGCACTTTGCAAGAGTCTGTCCTAGCAAACCACCTACAGCAGCTGTGTCTTTGGCCTGCAACATTGGTGTGTCTCCGAAGTTTTCTGAGTTTGCCCGGGGCAGTTCGTCAGAGGCTGAGGCACAGCCAATGCAGAAGCACCTGGGAGGCTCGAACCCTGCTCAGGATGTTTTTTGCGACCATAGAGGACGGGGTTGCGTGATGTGGGCGGGGCGCAAGCATGGAGTAGAGGTCTTGCGTGATACAGGTGCTTCCCAGACTCTGATGAATAACTTGACTGGCTACCCTATAAATGCGGCTCGGGTGGTAGTGGTGCAGGGTATTAATGCAACTCGGTCATACCCGCTGGTGCGGTTGGAGTTGGAGGTGGATGGTGTGGCACGTGAATTGGATGTCGGGATTGTGGAGAAACTGCCAGTGGAGGGCGTCGACCTTCTTCTCGGCAACGACTTTGCAATGCCCGCTTCTGAGGTTCTACCCTTAGTCGTTGCCGAGAGGCCGGCCGACGTGAGTGGGGAAGAGCAAGAGTGGGTCGAGCGGTGCCAGACACAACCCATGGCGTGTGTTGTCACCCGAGCTCGGGCAGCTAAAGTGTCACAGCCTAGTCCTCCGTCTTCAGACCAGCAGAGGAACGATCAACAGGAGGAGGCTAAAGCTGGAGTTGGTTTTAAGAGTTTTGACTCGGCGGCTCTCCTGGGTGATTCAGTATTGGCACCTATGTTAGAGTCTGGAGAGGCCCCAGGACCTGTCACAGCTAGTGAGGAGGTAGGGCCGGAAGAGACTCCGGGGCAGCAACGTTGCACACGGAGAGAAAAAAGGGTTGCTCAGTTTGATATTGGGGAAGGACTTGGGTTGCTTCGGAAGCATCTAGACAGGTTGGTTCCCTCAGATATTTGTAAACTGCAGTTGGAGGATCCGGAAGTTCAGAAGTGTGGTAATTGTGCTGTCGAGATCAAACACGAGGACGGGGAAGCATGTCATGTGAACCTGTTGGAGGAGTTTGTGAGGCAACCACCTGAGCATCCTGCTGTCCCTGCGTTCCTGCGTTGGTCTGCCGCGGCCAAGGTGGAGAAGGAGAGGGGGGTAGTAGGGCACAGGTGGAGAAGAGAAGGGATTGTTATGTCTCGGCGGAGCCGTGGGCGGGGGACACGAGTCTGGTGGCTGTGGAAGCGCTAGAGCACCTGCCTGAGCAGCAGTGTGCAGCACTCCAGCACCAGCTCGGTTCATACCCCACTGGTTGTGCCGAGCCCCTGAGTCTCACAACTCGGGCGGTGCAAGATGTTCCACGGGCAGGTCACGTGACTGTTGAAAGACCGTTAGCCTCGTTGTTTCGGTGGTTTAAGGTGGGCGACGAGGCTTTGGCATGGTTGCCAGGTCAGGGTTGACCCATGGCTGCCAAGGGTGGTGGTCAAAAGGAGGACATTGAGCAGATTGGCAAGGTCGGCTGTGGTATCGCAGTGCCCGGTCGTCGCATAGCCTCCCAATGCTGCTCTAGTCTAATGCAACAGCCCTACCATAGACCGACTGTATCTGGCCATGTCGCTGAAAGCGGTGATGCTGCGCAGGCAGATGTCGTCACAAGGAATGCGGGGGTGCGCATGTATGGTATCAGCGGGGAAGCCTTAGCAATAATGAACTGTGGGAGTGACTGCACGGGTGGTACTGATTGTCCCTCTCATGACCTGGCTGTTCTAGGGACGAAGGTGGAGAAGGAGGGAGACTACAGGTTAGAAGCTGCGGTCTCGGCTGGGTTGTGGGAGGGCACTAGGCATGTTGTTCGTGGAGACAGTGCAAGGCAGTTATTTACTAGGCTATGGCAGTACGTTCGCATGTTTGTTGCTTCTCCAGGCCTGATGTATGGGGTAGAATCCGACATGCAGGCTGGAGATAGTGCAAGGCTCAGTTTAATTCCCTACCGTATAAATCCTGCTCGACAGCCTATGGTGCAAGCAGAGCTGGATTACGTGTGGACGAAGGGTCTGAGGGATAAGGAATGTCGTGAGTGGTCGTTGCTTGTAACTTTGTCCGAGCGTGCTAAAGAGGTATGTGGTTTTGTTGTGGACGGGAGTACCTACCAGTGCAATGTTATGCCTGACGGACTTAAGAATGCACTAGCAACGTTTCAGAACCTGATGAATGAAAGTGAAAAGGACGATGATGCGCTGGGGCATTTCGAGGTCTATGTTCCAGCCTATGGTCCGGTCGTTGTAGTTTACCCAGATCATCACCCTCTCAAGATCTTGGACCAGTTTCACATTCGGAATATGAGGCTGACCAGGTGGTCACTAAGGTTATTGGTATATAACCTGGACATACGCCATATTGCCGGTTGTGACAACGTGGTTGCAGATGGTCGTTCAAGGGTATATGATCCTGGGTAGATTGACACACGGGTAGCCTCCTGCTTTAGTTTGAGTGGTGTTTTGCGCTTGGTGCTTGTTGGCTCGCGGTTGTAGCCCAGCGTATTGGGTCGTAAAGCAGGAGTTGAGCGTTTGGTATAGAAGAAAAAATAGGCTGCCCTTATAGTGCAGCCGGAAAAAACATATTAAAATATAAAAATCATAAAAAAAAAAAAAAACTCTTTCTTTTAATATAGATAATTGTATAAGTTTGTCATAGCCTATAGAGTTTGAGTAGTCCACGAACTATCAAACGGCTGAGCTGCTGTAAGCTCGCTCTGGGAGCATGATATTATGTCTTTTACTATTGTTGGGAGGAGTTATGAAATGTGAATTTTTTTTTATAAGATGTGTTTTAGTGATAAACTCAGCGTTGTTTTAGTGCCATGCGGTCGCTGGGTGTGAGGGGTTTGATGGGGTTCTGTATATCAGATTTTAGCTCAGGGTTGAGCAAGTAAAATCTTGGGGGAGGTGTGACGCATGTCGAGTATGAGCATGCTGTACAGAACGCCCAGTCAGGCCCCACTCTCGCTAGGATCGTCAGGGCAGGAACTTTGGCTGTAGTCTGTGTAGAGTTTCCTAACTTAGTTTATGTGAGCCGTTGTACTATAAGTATTATAAATATGTATTTTGTTTTCATCTGAGTCAACGAGTTCTATTTTATATCATTAGTTATAAGTGTTGTGTGTGGGACTTATTTGTAATGATGAGAGGAGAGAGAGAGTATGTAACGGGGACCAGTGAGTGCGCCACGCGGGCAGGTAGGCCTAATTCCCTCCTCCCTCCTCCCTCTCAGTGCGTGGGAAATCCTTTGTCGATCCCAGATTGAGAGAGAATATTACGTAATGATTGCTAGTGGGCGGTCCTTAGTAGTTGGTGATATGCTCACTAGAGGGCCGAGTATAAAAAGGGAAGTCTAGCCGCATTGTCTCTTAGAACTCATCAGGCAGAGCGACTTCTCATATCCCTTGCAACTATCCATATTCTTCCGACTGATGTGAACTTTCTCTACTCTCTGAACAGCCTATCTTCTTCTCTTCTCGTCCCTTTTTAACCAATGACCCCTTTGGTGCAGATTTAGTCAGCCAAAGTATTATCGCTTGAGTTCTCACGAGATAAGTGCCTGTTAGATAGCCTATTTTTGGAAGGGTTAACTAGAATAGGATTGATTGATGTTTGTTGCACTCGTATATGCATTTCCCTGTGTGCGATTATTCATGTTCCTGTTTTCTGCTGGTTTAGGCAATGCTAGACTGGGATAGGGTTTCTGAGTTGTGATTTCCTATGAGTACTAGGTTGCGGTTGAACCAGTACAATTGCAACGGAGACGTGGAACGCCTAGGTGGTCTTTCTGACTGTGTACCGTGGGAGTTTAGCACTGTGTTGCGAGTGAGGGCTTTTGCCTCTGCCACCCAACACTGTGCTATCTCATTTGCTTGACTTTGAGAGGATCGCCAGGAGAGAACCAGATACTAGTGATCTGGATCTCTCAAGAGAGCATCCCGTCAATTAACGTAATTTGGCCGCACAGTCTTAAGGACCTCGCTAGGCTACGAGCCGCTTGCTCAGCCATTGTCTCTTAACCTTATGTATCCCAGCTAGACTTTGCTCGACCAGCAGATACAGCATAGTATTGAAGCTTCTCCTTATGTATATTATTGTTTATGCACTATTGATTTCATGTGTGGCACGCTTAGCTACTTCAGAGATTAGTGGCCCACGAGCACAATCTTAGTAGGCTATTGCCAGTGCATTGTCGGAGTACTTCTTCTTAATGTTTGCCATATCCTATTGCTTATTCTTATAATTCTTCTTATGTCAATTTAAAGCCTTTAATTACCAGTGAGTTATTCATTAAATTGCTGTTCAAAATCCGATACTTACTTCTTATGAGTATTCGAGAAGCATCTAACTTATCAGAAGATTCCTTGCTTGATGCTCGAGGACTATTGTTTAACGTAACGTAATAGTGCCGATCCGAAGTAGAGGGTGGAGGACTTCTTAAGTTCTTAGTTCAAGGGTGGATTACTTCGGCTTCGGCCAACACTATTCTTTAGTGTTGTAGTACTTTCTTCTTTGTTTGATTGTTGACCAGACTAGATAACTCCCGTCTAGTTATTAGTCTGTTGTGTGAAACGCTAGTACCGAGTTCTTGTATACCCCGTTATAGCAGATAGAACTCTGGAGTGTAGTGGCGTTTTTTGTTCGGCTGGCAGTACTCTGGGGTTGGGATCGTGTGTTTCCGTTGTGGCAGCGAGCCATACTCGAGTCCTGTGTAAGAGCCCTAGTGTACCCGGTCGTAACAGAATTAACTGATATTAACATTGTTACAAGGAAGTTACCAGATTGGCTATTCACACTGCTTATGGTTAATCAAATTAGCACCATAAACACTATAAACACCCAAACAATCTGTTTCTCTAAAATCAACACAGATCCAGGTATCTTTTAATTTCGGATCAAATTCTGTAATAGTTTATATTCCATGCTAAGCGCCTCTAACTGAATGTCTGATTTTATAAATCTATTGAAACACTATTATTTTACAGTCAGTTAAATCAGTAAGTTTTAATACCCGGCAAAATATCATAGTCAACTATCTTTTGACAACATAGTTTTGTATGGCTATTCTATCATAATATCTGTGTATATAAGAAAGTATTGTAATTTTAAGCATGTAAGGCATTCGCATGATTACAACGGATATAATTATTATTCTGATTCGTATTCCTCCTCCCTCATCAAAATTTCCATTAATCAAAATCATTATTCCTCCAGCTCAGCATTCATAAGATTGCCTCCTCCGTGGTCGCTATTTGGTACCATTATAATTATGGGCCATAATCCTTTCAAATTAATTTGAAAGCTGAATCCACTCTTCATATCTCAATTGTCCAATATTGGTTACATTTATTTTTTAACATCTTGGACATAGTGTTTTTGATCAATCATCCCAGAGTCAGCCACAAAAAATGATACATTTCCAGTAGTAGATACTCATACTGGGGATTTACTAGCTCATAAGGATGATCTTGGACTTATAGTTAAGTGTAGTTTGCCGAGAGAGAGAGAGAGAGAGAGAGAGAGAGAGAGAGAGAGAGAGAGAGAGAGAGAGAGAGAGAGAGAGAGAGAGAGAGAGAGAGAGAGAGAGACGATTTTACTCAACTTGGGTGAAGCCTTTCTTTGTCAAAAGGGTATTATGGCGGATAATTTATATGCTATGAATGTATCATTTATAATTATAACAACACATATTGAAAGATGATGACATTCAATATCATAATAACTATGTAATAGTTATAAACATTATTATATAACCAGTGTAAATTATACACACTGATTTAATTCACAGAGATAGCTGTAAGCCCTGAGTAAACACAGTTTAGCTCCTTAATCACATACAGCTCAGGTAGGTAGTCAATTATAATACCTTCTTATTATAAGATTACTGCGTGAGGTGAATAAGAAACACTATAAGCACCTCTCTGCTAACATTAATTGTGGAGGTAATTTACTTAAGATTTTTGCGGCATTATTGTTTCATTAACTAAAAGGACTTGGACTCTCTCTCGCTCATATCCTTGCCAACATTATTATTAATTTATCATCACATAAAGGACCCAAACCGGTTCACTTACCATCCATTATACATCCCTCAAGATTAATGTGTCTCCTGGTTATCCCGCGAGGCTTCTCTCATCATAATAATATCTCCAGTCACCCATCTTCCCTCCATCATCGTCTATGGACTACTGACAGTTTGGCAGATCATCACGTTTCCCGAGGTATACATTTGAGTACTAACAATAGTTGCGACATCGTATTTGCCTATGGCTTAACCGCTAACAAACTCATATCATCAACTCCTATTAATCAATATATTGTATTGCACAAAAGTTCCTCCCATATGGTAAACCGTGTACCACCAGTCAGCTATTCTGTTTTTCTGTCTGGCCATAAATTGCTTTTCGGTTTATTGAAATGTTTTCAGGAAATGTTGACAGATACATCCGGATATGTTTTAACAATCTCACAGATTATGGTCAAAGATAGAGATAACACTTCTAGGATATTTTGCCTTTACTTTCTTATGATCCCGGTGGATCATATATACTTTAATTAATTTCATTGGGGGTGTGGTGGTGAGATTAATAAAAATAATATTAGTATGCATTCAACGTTTATTATATTGGGAGTTGTAGTTGGTGTGTATATGATTAAAAGTAACTGACTTATAGAGCCGTACTAAACAAAACAAAAAGTCAAAAGTCAAACTACAGTTTAATATAATATCTCCCAAATTGGAATATCAAATTTCGTCACAGAAATATATGGCATGTTAACACAATTGTTAGGTAAAAACAAAATTCAATTATTACCCAGAGATGAAAGTTACAGGCAAATGTCAGGTAAGAATATCTGTGTCATTATTTATTCAAATTTCACCAAATTTGCTGATAAATTTACCTTGAAAAGGCAAGGGTAAAGATGTAACGTCAAGTTGTTTGTTATTGTTATAGTTTTGTTTAAGCTTACCAAACGAAATAATGTTCTATTTCAAGGTTAAGTTAAAGTTCAATGTAAAAACAGTGTTATATCCATAATTGAAAACAACATTAGTAATTGTAGGAATGCCAGTCAGCGACATGGGTACTTCGCAAACCATAAAGTTGTGGTCGTCAATGCAATACCACGGGGGATTTTTAGCCAAGAAAACCGGAAATACATTATAAAGACACCCGAGACTGTTATCTTATTGACAGGTTATGTGCATCCTCATAAGAACATAAAATGGTTCAGTACAACAAGGTTGAAATTACCAGAAGAAAATTGAAAACAGCAAAACACAATAATACCACAGGCTGTCGACATTACATGTCACACCTGTTAGTAGGACAATACCCTGATACTAGTGGTCCCGGAGAAGGATTTGGCCTGCAGTGATAATAATAATAGTTGTTATTCAAGCCCTCCTTCAGCATATTGCAGATATAACCCGTAGTTCACACCTGGCCAAGAGTGGAGAATCTGTATATAATTATGTAGCCTACATTGTTTTATATATACCCGCGGTGACATATTCATAAAACAAATTGAAAACCAACAATTATCCGATACAGTATCCATACAAAGACACAACTTAAACATCGATGAAGAGGAAAAAAGTGGAGATTAAAGAGAACGAATCATCACCACTAATCGCTCAGGGGTGGTTAGAGACTGGCTTCTTATATGCCGGCATCGGCCTCTACTCCCCTAACATTACACCTCGTCATAGCAAAATTAAATTGCCACTAATACAGCACCAGATCAAAGCAATAACATTACCATTACTCCTTTAAATACCTTGCTTGCAACAGACCTAAGTGATTCCAACCATTCGTTTTCAACTTGGATTGAGCCTGTTTCATCTGCAACTGCTGGAATAGGAAACAATTGTTTGAAAAAAGTTGCCTTTTGTCGCTTGCAACAGGGACTTGGTGAAAGATCAGTTTTGTTTGCAACCAACTATTATCTTGGAACTTGAACTTTCACGTTTGGTACTAGATATGTGTCTATGTTTGCAACTTAGACTCTCAGCATAACAACGTCAATTGCAACAGCTTTCCGAGCAGTAGAAGAGTCATTGCAAGTCAACACCAAAAGGAAACCAACAACGTCAAAGCTGCTATTCTGCTGATGGCCACCATCACTGCTGAACCCTCGCCAAGAAGAAGAAGGATTCAACTGAATTCTCCCTGGTATACTGTACATAAGCTATCACCCCACAAACGATGAAGACATCTTACCTGTGCTCCTCAAAGCCTGGAGTTCCCAAGGGAATCTCCTAATCAGAGGAATATGTGTCATTTTGTCTAATAATGATGTAATCATTATTTCAGTGAGAGTTTTGCGGACAAGATTATATAGCCATACTGTAATTATGATCTAACTGTAGTAGTGAATATAATTAATCTATAACATGTTGCAAAGGAATAATTAATATTGTTATTAATATTTGTATTATTATTATTATTATGATTATTATTATTAGTATACCTCCAATGTTTCAGTCTTCCCAGTAATAGTCTTAAATTTCGAGCCTTCTTCATTTGGGGGCCGTAGCTTTGCATCGCTCAAGTTTGCAATAAACTGGATTTAAGCCAAACTTTTAGGAGGGTTGCCGTGTCGGGTCATTTATTGTGGAGAGGTGATAATATTTATGTGTTCATGATTTCACTATTTTATTACGAATAGTTAATTTATGGTATCCGATAATACATATGCTAGTCTGGTATCCGCAATGATCTAATAGTCTAATTATTGAATATCTGAATATATTGTACAATGGGTAACTTTGGCCGATAACCGTTTTTCCTTTAACATATAGTTAATGTGATAAAGTGACCGCGAGCCAAATAGCAATACATGTCCTTGTGTGACGCGGACATAAGAGATTTTGTGAGGGGCCGGTCATTTCTGGTGTGAATACCGGATTATGTTGTGTTTATTGGGGCTCTTCTTAAACAATTATAATCAGTTTGGTAAGTACCTCTGGTGATCAAAGAGTTACAAACTAAGGTGCGAAATTAGTTTGTTTTTAGTCAGGTTAACAATACACGATTATAATCTACTTAGGAAGGGTCTCAGGCGATCACAAAGGAATAACATACTGTAGGTGAAACTTATATTCTTTCTAGTAATCATTCAACGATTTAAATATGTTTTGAAAGGTTTTTGGTAATTAAAGTGAAAACAATTAAGAGTTAGGGTAGGCATACTTTGTCCAACATCAGATCATTATATTGGTGTGGCTCCGTGTATGAATAATCATTCAGAAAATATACGCCATGGAACCATGAGTACTAACAACCCTAGTAGGGGAAACATCTAAAATATCTAACATTAACAGGGACATGGGGGGAGGGGGGAATTGTTAACCTATAGTCTATTCGCTGTAAGTAGGCGAGAAATCATGAACTTTAACCTTTGTAACTGTGGTGATGGGCTGGTCTATCAGAGTGAGACCTGAGCGATCTCTGCCATACCCATAGCTTACTCTGACTGTTCCATTTACTTATATATTTTCTAGATCTCAAGTGACGGCGCCTCTTCCGTGGATTGACCTCCCAATCTACCAAGATTGGAAGCCAAAGCGTCACATTTTTCCTTTGCCCCTCAACTTTCTCTTCATAATTGCTGAGGGGCACAGGGCCCTGGGTGGGTCTTTAGTTTCCCGGGCGTTTCCGCACCCTCCTTAGCTCCCCGCCATTGAGTGGCTTCGGTCACCCAGGCTTTATTGTGGTCGGCAGGGAGGGTTCTGTGGGGGCGCTCGGTTATGGACTTGGCCTTCAACGGGGCCTTGGGGCTATTCGGCCAGGCAGCTTGGGGAACAACAACAACAACAACAACAACCTTTGTAACTAAAATATTTCTACCATTTGGGAGGAGTCAGTCAAGGAATAGATGTGGAAATGTACAGCCAATTTGCTCTAGCTTTTTTTTAGTTGCAGAGGATAGAGGTCATGATTTCTCGCCTACTTACAGCGAATAGACTATAGTCACTCAGCTCATGTCTCTAACCAAACCTATTGGTACTCATATCGAAGTTGCCGAAACCCAACTCCAATTGCCGACTTGCGAGTTTCAGGCTATAAGGAAGTTAGAGCCATGAACATCGATATTAGACAGAAATGCAATAATGATTTAAGTTTCTGATGGCTAAAAAGTATGTTAAATTGAGTTGTATGTATTTATATAAGCACTACAACAACAATTTAGGTGATAATTCTGTTAATTATCGATGTCTACAGCTCCTACTTCCTTATAGCCTGAAACTCGCAAGTCGGCAATTCGTCAATGGAAGACCAAGAGTGGTAGCGCAGTGCATTCTATAATCTTAGGGCAAATAAGAATGCTAAAGATAACTCAAGGGAGAACAAACAAGGAAGAATACCCATGAAAGTCAGAAGGAAGCTTGACAGTATCGGCAGAACTTCCAAACATCAAGGAGGGCTAAGAGGGAATAATAATCTATGGACCGTGATGCTCCTATCCCACTAGTCCTGGAGAGGCAGGTTTCCAGTGATTCAATATAAAACTTCTATTCCCAGCACCTTCAAGCCTTACCAGTGCAAACTAAATTCAAAGCAATGTTTAGGCAATGCAAACTCAAGACATTCTGGCAAATCAAATATACCGCTTTTGCTTCTAGAACTTACATAGTCTATGCTAAATTCGCCACCACTCTTGACTGGCGAAATCTAACAACCTTGCCTAACTGAACCACTTTACTGTCTCTGCCCGCCTTCTCACCCAGACCTTACATAATTATACCGTCTAATAGTATAATGCTGTATCAAACGTTATCACCTGATAAATCACTCATAGATCGTCAACAAATAAAAACACAAAATCAACATACAGGAAACAAGTCAACAGTCCTGAGGACATGCAACACGGATATATACGAAATACAGGACGAACATGTAAACTTGCAACTAAAAGTCTATGATGCATAAATTATTCTACCTAATATTCCGTTTGACATATTGCACGTTAGTGACATTAGGTGCAGTAAAGTAGATTGACTGTTGCTTCCTGTTTTTAGTTCATACAAACATAAGTGTATAAGCTCTGGTGTGTGTGTGTGTGTGTGTGTGTGTGTGTGTGTGTGTGTGTGTGTGTGTGTATGTGTGTAATAATAATAATAATAATAATACTAATAATAAACGGTTTATTAAAGAATGGCAGCCTCATGAGCTGAAAATACACATTTTACAATTACTGGATGAACATGAGATGTACAGATATGAAAATGGTAAGCTCAGTTTACAATGGGTGAGTATAATATACGTTACATTAAAACAAGAAATTAATACAATAATTATGCTAGTGCTAAATACAAATTATCATAAATTAACCATGAGAGTAAGTGATTTACAGTGCATATACAGTACACATTTATTTTACTCATATATATATATATAGAACATACATATATACGCAAACGTACACACATAAATACAGGGTGATTCAGTAACCCTTTTCATAAATTTAATGGCAAATTCGGGAGACAAAAATAAGACTAATTTACTCTATGACCCTTAGGGTGAGTCTTTGATATAATGGAGTTATTTATTACACCTTTAAAGTTATCATAGATAGAAAAGAAAAAATCTAAGGAGTGAGAATGAAAATGTCGTTGCTAACTGGCAGGGTAGCGTAACCAAGACTTGGTATCAAAATGGCTGCATACGGTAGCTGGATGCAGTTCGTTTCGCAATTTACAAAGGTACATTACTACTGTATTTGTATTATCATCATCATTATTATTAATAATTATTGTATTAGTAGTAGTAGTAGCAAGGGGAGAAGCAGGCGGCGGAGGATAAGTAAGAGGAAGAGGAGGAGGAGTAAGTGGTGGAAGAAGGGTAAGTGGAGGAGGAGGGATCTGACTGCCCACTTTGAGCTTTGATACTCCGCTCGTCTTAGTGAATCTGGAATCAATCTGTACATGAATCTAAAGATTGTTTCTTTGCTTACACGTGGTATGTAAATGGTTGCATATGGTAGCAGTTGTCTCAATGCTCAAAAGAACATTAGCATTTTATCACCATCTTCATAATTAATACTCTATTCATCGTAGCTGTAGTAGTAGTAGTAATAGTCGTAGTTGTATTATTATTATTATTATTATTATTATTATTATTATTATGATATCATTAATTATTTATACAGTATTGTGAAATTTATTGTTATTATTATTGATTGGTGCTGTTGGTTTGTACAGTAATTTTTCATGTGGTTCTTTAAAGCTTCTCATTATGTTGGTTTGTGTTATTATTTTATCATAAATAAATGTATGGTTAATGAAAATCTCATGTTTGTACATACTTTATTTACAAATACTTTACAATACAGTATTACAGTATACATTTTGATACCAAGTCTTGGTTATGCTACCCTGCCAGTTACCAACCACATTTTCATTCTCACTCCTTAGATTTTTTTCTTTTCTATCTATCGATAACTTTAAAGGTGTAATATCTCCATCATATCAAAGACTCACCCTAAGGGTCATAGAGTAAATTAGTCTTATTTTTGTCTCCCGAATTTGCCATTAAATTTATGAAAAGGGTTACTGAATCACCCTGTACAGTATATACATACATATATAAGAACATAAGAATATGCAGTAAGTGTGCACATGCCCGTATACATAAACGCTCACGTATGCAAACAAACATACATACATACAAAAACTGTTCTGGTAGGGTCAGGTGAGGCTAATAATGGGAGTTAAATCCTTGGGAGAGATTAAATGAGGAAATTGGAAAAGGGATAATGGGGCAACGGACTGTAGGTCAGGTAAAGCCAATTAGAATGGAATGTCAAACGTCGGAAGAGATCAGATGAGGAGTTTGAAAAGGGTTAAGGCGAAATGGCCTACGGGTCCGTATAGGAAGGGTCAGGTAAAGCCTACTACAATGGGAGGTAATCCTCGGTAGAGAACAAAAGAATATAAAATAAGGAGACACAGCTGGGGGGAATTATAGTATATGGGACATTCTTCAGTGTAGTGTGTGTGTGTGTGTGTGTTTGTTTGTTTGTTTGTTTGTTTGTGTGTGTGTGTGTGTGTGTGATAGAATACTCTCAGCCGGGCTCGAGCCTCGAACCACAAACAGTATACACTATAGACACATACATATATAGATAATTAACGCATACATATATACACATATACGCACACATACATACACATATACTGTACATACATAAATGCACATATACATATACACACATATACATAAACAAACTCAAGCAAATACATACATATATTCTAATACACACACGCACACACACTTATGCATACATTATTAAAGGAGGGCGCGTATATATGGTGTGACAGGTCGGCATTACACATTATTAATAATATTTACAATGGTTGGGATAGGACTATTTTTGTATCTGTCAGTTCTTGCCCTTATTGGTTGGAGTGTGTTGAAGTGTCGAGCTGCACGTGTTGGTCTAGGGGCGTCTGGTGGAAGTAAGTTTCTGTGTCGTGGGTGAACAAGTAGCTTAGATGCAAACTGCTTGAGTGTGTTGTAGTGGTGGGTTGAAAGTGCAGGTATGCTAAGGGTGGTGAGAGCTTCCTCGTACCCCGGGTACGTGCCACCCAGGATGATCCTGCATGCCCTCTTCTGCACTCTTTCCAATTGACGTTGTTGTGTCAGGGTTAGAGAGGAGGACCAGGCGGGAGAGGCGTAGGTGAGCTTAGGGAGTATGAAGATGTTATATATACTCTTCAGCTCATTCTCCGGCGCCCCCAGGGATCTCAGCCGCCTTAGCATAAACAACTTGTATGTGGCGGTCCTGACTGTGGTAGACACATGTTTCTTCCAGTTCAGCTTGTTGTCCACAGTGATTCCGAGGAGTTTGGTGGACTCAACAAGCTGAAGGGGATGAGGACCAATTAGGACAGTGGGTGAAGGAAGGTCGGTAACGGAGGTGTTGATGTGCATGACCACTGTCTTGTCATGATTGATGGTCACATGATTGACTGTGGTCCAGGCTTGAAGATGGTCGAGGATGTCTTGTAGGGGGTCATAGTTAGGGGAGGTGTTATCGACAGTAATGCCGACTGTCGAGTCGTCCACGTACTTCCAGTGGAAAGGAGTGTCCTTTAGGGCATCATTAATCAAGATGAGGAACAATAGAGGCCCCATCTTTGTGCCCTGTGGGACTCCACATGTGATGTCTAGAAAGGTGGAGATAAAGCCTTGATATCGCACTGCTTGCCGTCTGTCACTAAGGAAGTCGGTCAACCACGCAACCAGGGTAGGATGTAGCCCCAACTTTATGGCCTTGTTGATGATGATGGTGTGGTCAACAAGGTCAAATGCTTTCCTAAAGTCAATAAAGGCAAGAGCGAGGGAAGTCTTTCTCTTCTCAAGATTTGTGTAAATATAATCTAGGAAGCTAATAAGACAGTGAGTGGTGGAGGAGGTTTTTACGTTGCCAAATGTTGGGGATCTATTAAGTGACGGATTTGTGAGTAAGCCCAGGTGAATACAAGTCCTCACAGATTAGACTAGGGATGGGCGTTATGGCAACTGGTCTGAGTTCATTAAGAGAATGTGGGGAGGGGGTTTTGAGAATTGGAGTGACGTATGAAGTTTTGCAGTCTGCAGGGCATTTACTTTGCCTTAAGGAGGCATTAATTATCGAGCAAAGGGGGGTGGCAAATTCAACCGAAAATTCTTTGTATATTTTCATGGGTAGGTCTACTGGGGTTGTTGATCTTTTTTATTTGAAACTGGAAAGCTTTTTGGCCACTTCATATTCTTGAACAGTTACTGAGGGGGGAAGGGGATGGGAGGAAGGCAGGGAGGTTGGTGCGGTCTAGTTTGGGAAGGGTCTGGCATATGGTAGAGAAGTGATTATTTATCAGTTCAGGTGCATCTTCACGAGGGACATGGGAAACACAGGGGATCGAAGGAGTCCCACTACTTAAGCCACAAAGATTCTTAATTTTAGAGTACCACTGACTGATATTGGTTTGTTTTAAATGATGAATCTTTGTAGGGTAGTAGGACTTCTTCGCCCAACGGATCTCCCTTATCACAATGTTGCGTAGGTCCTTGTAGCGATTGTTGTCCGTGTAGAAGGCCTTATTCCGATTCTGCATCAGTCTCTTGATCCGAGGAGTAATCCATGGGACGTCAGAGGGGTGCATTTTGGTCCTCTTGGTGGGGAAGAAGTGGTGGTAGGCTTCGGTGGTGGTAGATACGAAGTTGTCCCATTTGGCATTGACATCTTCTTCAGTGAGAACCTCCGTCCACGGGTAATGAACCAACCACTGCCCGAACCCCCGCATTGCAGAGTCTGGCATTGATCGGTAGGTCCGGATGACGGGGGTCTGTTGATGGGAGGTGGTAGGGGCAGGTGACCAGAACACAGAGAGATGAGTACTGCATCCCACAGGAGGTAAAGGTTCAGGTGGGAGGTACTGCTCATCCATGTCCGTCAAGATAAGGTCAAGAGTGTTGTGGTTGTGGGTGGGGAAGTCAACAATTTGTGAAAGATGCAGCTGTTCTTGAATCTCATTGGTGTCTAGTTCATTGAAATCCCCACAAACCACCAACTTGGCTGATGGAAATTGGAGTTTGAGATCATCACATGTATCGATGATGTGGTTGATTAGTGCGGGGCCGGTGGGTGGGGGGGTGGGGGGGTGTGTGTGTGTGTGGGTGTGTGTGTGTGTGTGTGTGTGTACTTACTCTAGTTGTACTTACTCTAGTTGTATTGCGGGAGTGAGCATGCTCGTTATTTCCCGCCTCCTATATGTGTAGGTGTTATATGTATCGTTGGAATGGCTGTGGATGTGTGTGTAGTCTGTATTTTAGCCAATTGGCTACATCGGAAACGAAGGCTTAGGGTGGATCTGTATGGTACCATTCTCACTATAGACGGTACCGTCTCGCCCGAAGGCTTAGGTAACCATCAGCTTAGGTGAACCATATGATACCCATCTCGCCTTATACCATTTTTGACAACCCCAGATGGGACGTCACAACGTTGTCCACTTATTCCAGGTACCTATTTACAGCTAGGTGAACTGAGGCTAACACATGAAAGGAGACAAGCCCAATTTGTCTCCGCCCGGCCGGGGATTGAACCCCCGACCCCTTGTGTGTGAGACGAGAGCTCTACCTACTAGGCTACGGGCTGTACTTACTCTAGTTGTATTGCGGGAGTGAGCATGTTCGTTATTTCCCGCCTCCTATATGTGTAGGTGTTATATGTATCGTTGGAATGGCTGTGGATGTGTGTGTAGTGTGTATTTTTAGCCAATTGGCGACATCGGAAACGAAGGCTTAGGGTGGATCTGTATGGTACCATTCTCACTATAGATGGTACCGTCTCGCCCGAAGGCTTAGGTAGCCATCAGCTTAGGTGAACCATATGATACCCATCTCGCCTTGTACCATTTTTGCCAACCCCAGATGGGACGTCACAACGTCGTCCACTTATTCCAGGTACCTATTTACAGCTAGGTGAACTGAGGCTAACACATGAAAGGAGACAAGCCCAATTTGTCTCCGCCCGGCCGGGGATTGAACCCCCGACCCCTCGTGTGTGATACAAGAGCTCTACCTACTAGGCTACGGGCTGTGCGTGTGTTACTCAGTTACTTGTTCGTCAAGGGGAATCCACGCAATGCGAGCTAAGCTCATTATTATCGCGCCTCCTTAACTGGGAATGTATTGCGTGAAATGCATGTTAAGTGTTTTATGTACTGTTGGAATGGCTGTGGATGTGTGTGTAGTCTGTATTTAGCCAATTGGCGACATCGGAAATGAAGGCTTAGGGTGGATCTGTATGGTACCATTCTCACTATAGACGGTACCGTCTCGCCCGAAGGCTTAGGTAGCCATCAGCTTAGGTGAACCATATGATACCCATCTCACCTTGTTGGTTACCATTTTTGCCAACCCCAGATGGGACGTCACAACGTCGTCCACTTATTCCAGGTACCTATTTACAGCTAGGTGAACTGAGGCTAACACATGAAAGGAGACAAGCCCAATTTGTCTCCGCCCGGCCGGGGATTGAACCCCCGACCCCTCGTGTGTGAGACGAGAGCTCTACCTACTAGGCTACGGGCTGTGTGTGTGTGTGTGTGTGTGTGTGTGTTCTCTCTCGTTGGCAGCCGTGGTGAACGGACGTGCCCTGTCCAGCTCCGTGACTTTTACAGTGAACTTATAACTTTGAACTCGTGAATCATTGCTTTACCGTGATTATCGAAGGTGGTATTTGAATATTAAAGTGCATAATGGAAAACCTACCACCTTCGGATACTTACTGTGCAATATGCAACAAACAATGTTTACTGGAGTGTTTGAAGTGCCAGAAATGTAAAAGTGCTATCCATGCTGACTGCTCAAACCTCCCTGCTTACACCATAGTGAACTTCTTTAAAAGGTGTCAGTACACTTGTGAAGAATGTGCAAGAAAACAGCTGGGCGACGATTGTGACCGGTTGTTTGCGCAGGTGTACACCATATTAGAGAAGGAGAGGGAGGTGGGACAACAACAACGATTGGAGCAGGAAGGTGCTGTAAATGACGTTGATGAAATAAACGAACTTGACAAAGAAAATAAACTTAGTGAGGAAAATGATGAAAGTATTGGGCCAAACGAACCGTCCTCACAAAATAAAAATACAAAACACTCTACTGGCAAACAAGGCAACACCCAAACTACCGCAGGAGATGGAAACCAGACTAGCGACCAACGGAAAGAGAAGGTATGCTACTATTACAAAAACAACAAGTGTAAATATGGACTAAGGGGCCGCGATTGTCCGTATGCTCACCCCAGACTGTGCACTAGGTATATGGTAAACGGCTGTGACCCAGTAAGAGGGTGTAAAAAAGGTAAGGACTGCGTCTATCTACATCCACCAATATGCTATGGGTCAGAAAGAAAACGGGAGTGTTTGAATATGGAATGTAAAAGACTACATTTGAAGGGCACTCGCCGCTACCCCCCCCTCTCTGACCATCAAACTACCGAACAACAAACAAGGCAACAGGCAGCCCCCGCCAAACAACTACCCGCTCGGTCAACCATACCACCACCAGCCTCTAAACCACACAATGCATGGGAAAGTGGACCCCCACACCAGACTGAAAAACAACAAAATGCTACTACACAGTCTTTTTTTATTGCAGCAAATGCAACAAATGCAACAAGTACAGCAACATATACTGCAAGTGCTGAAAGCAGTGCCGTGGCAGTGGGGCCCCACGCACCCGCTACAAGGATACCAGCAACAACAGGTGGCAGCAATGCCGACAGCCTTTATAAAATAATCACTCTAAATATTGCTGGCCTCTTACCATACAGATTTAGAGGCAAAATTAAATTACTCTTAGAAGTGGCACAAACTGAAAATGCTTTTATAATCTCCCTAACAGAAACACGCCTAACAGAGGAAATCAGAGAAGCTGAAATAAAAATACAAAACTTTGTATCATATAGAACGGACAGACCAAAACAAAAGAAAAAAGGAGGGGGCATCACCTACGTGGATGGCCAATTTGCAGCTAGGACACAAGTTCTCCACTCAGAATCAATCTTGTACACAGAATCCCTGGTACTATACATTAAAGACCTTGATTGGGTATATATAAATATATACAGGCCACCAGCGTGCCCAACAAATAAATTTAATGACCAACTAACAAAGATTAGAGAAGTAATTAACTCACTACCACCACCCATGCCTACCATTATGCTCACTGGTGATCTAAACTTCCCGCTCATAGACTGGGAGTTGGAGAGTGTGTATGGAGGAGCAGGGGACATGCGGACTCAGGCAGAAGCTGTCCTGAACTTTGCAGAGGATTTCTGTTTACATCAAGCCATCAACACTCCCACAAGAGGTGACAGCATACTGGACATTGTGATTACAAACAATGATGACCTTTTACATAATATTACTGTAAACAAAACTAATCTCTCAGATCATAACATCATAACCCTGACGACCAGCTTACCTACAAATATGCAAACTAGAATTCCCAGTGCAGCACAACAAGCACCAAATTTCAGCCGAATGAACTTTCAAAGCGAGTCAGTCTGCTGGGAAAGTTTAAAGAGAGACCTCGGTGAAGTAAACTGGGATTCACTCATGAAAGACTGCGATCCTGAGGCCCAATACGACATACTGACGACTAAATGCTTGGAAATATCAGAGAAATATTATGTACCGTTGAGGAGATCATCTAATAAGACCTCTCCTTATAAGGGTAACATACCAAGGGACCGAAAAGTTCTGATGCGAAAGAGAACAAAACTAAGAAAAAACTCAAGAACACCAACAACATTGAAATACGGACGCAAACCGAAAACAAAATTACCATCATAGAAGAAAAACTTAAAAGGTCAGTTAAATTAGAAGATGACCGGAAAGAAATACAAGCCGTGGCATGCATTAAAACCAATCCTAAATACTTTTACAAGTATGCCTCAAACAAGTCAGTAGTAAGAGCGAGTATTGGCCCACTGACTGACTCAGACGGCCGAACCATAAACGAACCTCAAGAGATTGTTGAAGAACTACTGCTCCAGTACAAAAGTATCTTCAGCAACCCTGTGAAAGACAAAATAATCAACTCACCTATGGACTTTTTTCGTCACGGTACTGACTGCACATCAAAACTGACGGACATAACTTTAAGCAGAGACATCATAGAAGGAGCAATTAAAGAGATGGCTACTAACTCGGCAGCTGGTCCCGACCACTTCCCTGCTGTGCTCCTTAAACGTTGTGCTAAAGAGCTGAGCGTTCCTTTGCTCTTTCTTTATAGAACTTCATTAGAATCTGGTATAATACCAAAGAAATTAAAAAGTGCCAACATCACACCAATCCACAAGGGAGGGTCGAAGACAGAGGCAAACAATTATCGACCAGTTGCCTTAACCTCCCACATTATTAAAGTCTTGGAGAGAATAATGGTTAAGAACATGGCTCAATATCTCGAACAAAATGAACCAAGACCAACATGGTTTTCGCACTGGGCGTTCATGCCTCTCCCAACTGCTTGCCCACTATGAAACAATTTTAGAAAAGCTGGAATATAACAAAAATGTTGATGTGGTCTATCTTGATTTCGCAAAAGCCTTTGACAAGGTAGACCACGGCATTTTGTTACACAAGATAAGACAAATGGGCATTACTGGAAAGCTCGGGATGTGGCTGCACTCGTTTCTTACTGACAGGGAGCAGTGTGTAGCGGGTAGCGGTGCAGTGTCTCGGCCGTCAGTGGTCAACAGTGGGGTGCCACAGGGATCGGTCCTTGGACCTCTGCTATTTCTGATCCACATATCCGACATAAATAGACACGTCTTACACTCGTCTGTAGCTTCTTTAGCCGATGACACCAGGGTACTGAAGGAAGTTTCTTCACTATCGGATGCCGAAAAATTACAAACTGATCTGGCATCACTTTACTCGTGGGCAGAGCATAATAACATGTCCTTCAACGACAACAAATTTGAGCATATACATTACAGTTCAGGGGGAATCAATTGCAATGCACACACGTTTGCAGCACCAGACGGTTCACATATAGACACCAAGGAGTATATAAGAGACCTAGGAATTACCCTCAGTTGTGACGGAAACTTTACCCAACATATACAAAATGTGGTAAAGAAGGCACGAAGCCAGGCTGGCTGGATCCTTCGCACTTTCCGGACACGTGAAAGGCTTTCTATGCTGACGTTATACAAGTCACTCGTGATACCATTGCTAGAGTATTGTTGTCAGCTGTGGAGTCCGTGGCAAGCAGGAGAGAAGCAGTCACTTGAAACAGTACAACGATCTTTCACCGATAGAATATCTGACGTCCGACATTTAGACTACTGGGCAAGGTTACGTGAACTCGACCTTTACTCACTAGAAAGGCGTAGAGAAAGGTACGCTATATTATACATCTACAAAATATTGACCGAAAAATCTGTAAATAACTTGAATATACGGTTTAGCATCCACCAACGACGGGGTCGGCTCTGCCATATTGAAAGGATATACCCCAGAGCAAGTACAAGAATCAGGACGCTCAAGAAAACGCTTTTGCTATAAGAGGGCCACTCCTTTTCAATGCACTGCCCAGACACCTGCGTGACTCAACGGAACATAACCTTGAACGTTTCAAGAACCAACTAGATAAATTCCTACGGATAAGACCCGATCAACCCAAGCTGCCACATTACCACCTCTGTGCTGCCAGCAACAGCATCATAGACCAGATGGCGAAGAGACGAGCAGACGGGTTATACTAGTAGCGGCGCATCAGCGTGGCCACGGGCAGCAAC